>JALBZD010000195.1:0-48531 GCA_038050675.1 Globisporangium cylindrosporum | reverse complement strand
AACCACAGAGAAACCTCTCCAGATCATTACTAATCATCCGCCGTTCTGGCAGCTGAAGAAGGTCTCCTTTTCCTTACGGAGACCACGCCAATAGAACTGCAAACCATCAGGACCATCCAGGTTAAATTTCTTTTCATCAGAAAAGATAACTTTCTCCCAGACAGCCCTCTCTCTGATCTGCGTCCTCGCCCGGGCGACACGAGCGGCTTCAGCTTCGGCTTCGCGCTGCGCTTGACGTACTTCGCGTTGTCGTTGCGCTGGAGCTCGCGGCGAACGGTTCGCGCGAAGACACGCTGCAAAAGAAGCGGCATGATCTGGGGCGAGCTTTTCATGTGCAGCGTCACGTGACGAAAAACTGCGCGGCAGTCCCGCTCGGAAAACTTGCGCGCCTTCTTCTTTCTCTTCTTGGCGCTATAGGCGTCGGGATCCTTTAGGAAGTTGGCGACAGCCGCCTTGGACCGTCTGACGGCAGCAGGGATCACGCGAAGCGACAGCTTCTGCTGCTTGAGAACACGAGCTTGCCCCTGCTCGACGCTTGATAGTTTTGTTCCGTCTGCCATCTTTGTGTGCGTGCAAGATGCGCAGTGAGAGGGCGATCGTCATTCCAACGACTCAGGTGGCGCCGCGGCAGTGTTTGCTCCATTCAATTCGTGCCGCAGGCACTGCCACACGGTGTCCGCACAGCTCTGCCCCGTCTCAAAACCGATACTTGCCCTTTTCTCAAAAACTAAAATACCGCCGAACAAACCGAAAACGCTCTCCTGAATCGTTTTTGAATTAGAGCGTTTCCACAACGTTTCAGTCTCGAACCAAAAAATGGTAAATTTTTTGCAAATTTTTGGGTGTCCTCACAGCTTTGGCCAGCACTGTACCAATGTCAGCTTGTAACTGTCTTTATGTCATCGTATATGTTAATTGTTCGTATCATATTGCTTTTCGAACACTCCAAGGTGCGTTGGTTTCCCCTGATTCCTCCACGTAAGAACAAGCCCGCGCGCGAAAATGGAGAGCGCGGCGATGCAGGCGGCGTCCGCCTCTTCGTCCTCCTTCGCTGTACATGACAGAAGCCGAAGCAACAGCAGCCTGAGTGGCAGCGACTTTGCCAGCAGTCAAACCAACAACGGCGCTACCGACGCAGTCGCTGCGCTCGCCACGGCGTTCGACAACGACGACGACGACGACGACTTTGGCGCGTTCGCGGCTGCGAGGCCTCCTCCCACTGCTCCTGCTCCTGCTCCTGCTCCTGCGCTTTCGCCCCCAGCAGCTACGAACGCCTACTACGCGAACGTGTTTCGCGCGTCGTCGTCGTCTATGTCGTCGCTTGTGCCACCGCCGCCTACGCAGTTGCTGTCGTCGTCTGGAGTGTCGGTCTTTTCCCAGTCGGGGCTGTCGGAGATCTCTTTCGCAGACGACGAGTACGACAATCCATTCGCGGACATCGTGAACGAAGCTCCCAAGTCCGCAGGTGGATCGCGAACAAATAGCTCCAGCCACATCGGCGGGAACAACAGCAGCAGTAGCAGCAGCAGTGGCTTGGCGTTCGAGTCTCTACCACAGCAGCCGCAGACGCAAGCGAGTGGCGGGAGCATCGAAGTGGGGTCTCCGCTGCTATCGTTCTCCCCCGTGGCGACTCCCTCCTTGCTGTCGATGCCGCCGTCTGTCTCGTCCATGCCGGATATCTTCGCGACGACGACCAGTAGCAGTGCGAGCGTGGACGTGTTTTCGATCAGTGCGTCGAGTGTATCGAGTGCGTCGAATGCCCCAACGGAAGCGGAGTTACTCTCGTTTTCACCTCTCGCACTCTCATCGAATGCTCCTAGTGCGGTCTCATCAGGTCTATCGTCGTTTATGCTCGACGTATCAGCACCAGCTACAGCGTTGGCCGTCAGCTCGTCAAAGCCTGCCCCACGATTCTCGCTGCCGCCTCCTCGAGCTGCCACGATGTCGTCGCTGAGTCCGGGAGCGGTGGATTCTATGAAGACTGCGTCATTTTCGGGCCAAGTAGCTGTATCTGTTGGTGAGCTTCTGTCGTTCTCTCCAGTCGCGAGTGCGCCCGTGTCATCGTTCTCGGATAGCATTGGAAGCAGCGCGGCAGCGACCGCATCCATTTTTGGCGACGATGAGCTGTTCAGTTTGTCGACGACCGATCTTACGATGGACTTTCCAACAAGAACAACAGAGTCAGCAGAACTAGGGCACACTGCATCAGCGTCTCCGCCTCCAGCGTCAGCGATGGATGTATCGCCCATGTCGTTTGGCGATTCGATAATCCAGGATTTCATGGTAGACCAAAGCGCGGTGTTCGAGATGACCTCGCCTGTTGCAGCAATCACAGGCACCAAAGACGCACGAGAAGAAGCTGTGATTCCACTTACCGAAGCCCAAGTCGACGTGATCGAAGCGCAAGAAGAAGGATTTGCGTTTCAGCAACCAGAAGAGGAGTTGAATCAAGAAGGTTCTGCCAGTAGCGAGCAGCAATCCCCAAGTGAACAGCAAACCGTTGGTGGCTCTGGAGAAGAAACTCAGCACGAGCTGAGTATTGAAGGCGGTAGCAGCGTTGATGAAGATTCTGGAGCTGAAGAAAAATCTGCCGTCGGGGACACATCTCAAGACTCTCCGGACGCTTCTGGAGTACAGAGAATGTCGATTTCGGCGCCTCTCGGCTACTCGCAGTTTGACTTTATCACTCAAGGTTTCTCACCACAGGCAAGCCAAGAACACAGCGACGATACTTCTGAAAAGGACCCATTTTCAAGTAGCTCTCCATTAGACGCCAGTCAGTATCAGCCGTTTTCCCAAGACTCTCTCGGCGATCAGTACACGTCCATGGGGGATCTTAGCGACGAGGAGTTTGGAGGGTATTCGGCGACGACTCCCGTGCAACCCCAGGGTACGGAACATTTTCGCGAGTTAAACGGTACATCAACGGGATCCGAGACTGCGAATACGCCAACTGGACAACTTGGCGGAAGTGTAGGAGCTGAGTATGCTTCGTTCTCCAGTAATGACAGCGATAGTCTTAGCCCCAGAGTTGACGGCGTGGATGCGCATGCAAGGGAGCAACTACATGGTGAAGTCGGGGGATCTCCCGTTTCTACCAGCCCGACAATGATGAATAGTGACGGCGAATCAGATCATGCGCATCTTGAAGGCTTTGAGAGTGTATCTGCGTCGAAACAATCGCAAGAGCAGAAAGAACATCGCGAGGAAGCCATGAGTGCCACCAGTACTGGCGTTCACAATGACGACTTTGATGATTTTGGCGGATCTCCAAGTGCAACCTTGTCTGCGATGCACAACGACTTCAGTGATTTTGAAGTGGCGGCAACAGCCACAAACGACACAACAGGTGACGATGAGTTTGGAGGCTTTGGTGCTGCGCCAGTGAGTGAATTCAATTCAAGTTCTCTCCAGACGGCGAGCACATCTTCACTTCCAACGCAAGGCAATGAAGATACCGATGAGTTCGGAGGCTTTTCAGCGAGCTCATTTGGTGGTGAAACAGCTGACGACTTTGGAGACTTCATGCAGAGCTCGAGTGCGCTGGATGGCGATGATGACGACTTTGGTGACTTTGGGCAAAGTTCTAGCGGTTTAAGAGATGACGATGACTTTGGTGATTTTGGACAGAGCTCAAGTGCAGTTGGAGATGACGATGGATTCTCTGATTTCCATCAGTCTACCAAGAGCGGTGACTTCGGTGCGAGTGGCCATTCTATGTCAAACGATGACGACTTTGGAAATTTTGGTGTGCCGCCCCGTCCTGCACCTTCTTCGTCCTCTTTTGCATCTATGAGTGCAACCACTTCGATCGCCGCTCCGTCCACTTCCAAGGGCGATCTGGACAATTTCTTCCGCCAAGCGTTCCCGGCTCAGTCAGCACCAACGCCACTGGACACAACGCTTCAAGTACCAGCAGTCCCCCTGTACACCTCCAAGGATCTCTTCCACGACAAGGTATTTCTTGTCAACTTCCACATCAGTTTGTGCTTCAAGGTGTTCATGATTGTGGGTGTCTTTGGCTGTGTGTATTATTAGCAGGGTCGATCCAACGAGCTGATCGCCAGCATTTATCTAGCTGCTGTGGAGAGCTACTTCCAAGATTCATCGTCTGCTATCGGCTCGACCATAATTGGCACTGAGCACTACTCTTTGGAACTGAAAGCTCTTCGGCTGAAGCACTTGAAGTATGTTCTGACGGAGAAGATCCAAGAAGCATCCAGACACGACGGCATCTTCCCTCATGGATCGGAGAAGCACCACGTGTTGCTGTCGCTCGTGAATTCGGACGACGAGCGAAAGATGCGAGACGCGTTAACGAGCGTCCAGGACTCGATTTTCAACAGCTCGGTGAACGACGCCATGATGCGAATTGCGAGACAAGCAGCGCTTTCCGCGAAAGCAAAGATCGCCGAGCAAGCCGCCCACCAACAAGCAAGTAGCAGGGGCTCACTGCTCGCTACAACGCGCCAACTGTTATCGAGAAGCGGCGGTGGCGGCACAGGAGCAGGTACTACTGGCAGAGCGAGTGACAAAGTTCATGGTGCTGCAACTTTTTCTGCTTCCTCAGCGTCACTTGGCGTGCTGACTCCTACTGGTGCATCTGTTCATAAAATCTCACGCTTTGGTTTTGCAGGGAGTGGTCACGACAACGAAGCAGCTTCTGCAAGTGGAAATGGAAGCGGCGACGACTCTGGCGGTGAAAATGCGAGTGATAGTGGCGGCCGCAACAGCTACAACGAAGATCTTTCCCCGCACACTCCTGGGTCTTCTGCGTCCGCCAGGAACTCGGGAAGCGGTGGTAGCAGTAGCGGCGGTGGGCTGATGAAGAAGTTCCAAGACCGCTTCTCGTCGTTCTCATCGTCTCGCAGTCGTACGCGCTTGGTGAGTCTCCGACGCATGGGCCAGTCAGGTGAAGATGTACGTAAGATGGAGCTCAACATGGACTCGATCAGCGGCGGTTTAGACGAAGTCAAGTGGAAGTGCGCCGTGTTCCTCTATGACGTCGACGAGGTCTCGCAGGTGGCGCCATCTCAAATCACCATCTTGTCGTACCCGAGCAAGGAGGTGCTTACTGGGAAGAGCGACCGAACGGCGCTGATGAAGTTTCTCAAGCCTGGAGCGATCTGGACGATCGACATTGGCGCCTTGAACAACGACGTGCTGAACGAGTGGTAAAACGAATTGAATCTACAGTATACTGTTTTGTTTGTTCAATTGCACCTTGGCGTACACTTCCACATCAAGTACACTTCCACATCAAGTCGCGCTAGATGAAGAAGAAGTACCGGCACTCACCTGGCAAAGTCGGATGATGTTAGTTGCCGTTTTGGTGATCTGCTCCCTGGTATTGCTGCTAAGTGCCTCCTCTCGCGCAGCTTTCCCATTCGGATGCTTCGAAGATGCACTTCTGCCACCAGCACCAGAGGCTGAGATGCCCTTCACTTTTTGATACAGCTTCGCGTTATTCTCAACCAGCCATCGGCTCACTCGAAGGTTGCTGCTCTGGCACCGAATGCAGTTCTTCAGCGTGAGTAGCACCCGAAGAACCACAATACTCTCCAGCGTGTTGTGTTCTAGGCTAGCAAGCACCGCTCTATCCACAGCAAGAAACATATCAACCTAGTGAGATAAGATAAATGGGTAAGCGAAGAAAGGAAAACGAAGCAATGTCAAAACTCACCGCGCAATAGCGTCGTCCGCTCTTTGCTGTTTGGATCGAGGAAAAATGACACCATTCAGCTTTTCGCCAAAAATCTACGACGAGGTACAAATCCAGGTGGTTAGCATTCGAGGCGAGGAATGAGTGAATGACTGAGGACGGTTCGAAAAAATATGCAGGTAATATCGTACCTGAGATAGAAACACTAAACAGCGCGACGCCAACTCTGCCACGTTCCCATCAGCGCTGTCCTTTTGTTGGAGATCTTCGGAATCGAAAGCAAGCCTAGTAAACTTCGTCTTCGACGGAGACTCTTGCGGTTGCGGGGAGCCGGACTCCTGCTGGCCATGCTGAACTGCGCACAGCTTGATGATGAGAGGTCCACAGAATATCAGTCTGTCGAATTTAGCAGGTGTGATCAACGGCGATCGTCCAGCTTTACGCAGCTTTTCGTAGCGACTGAAGAGCAACTGGTACAGGATCTCCAGTAAATCGCTCAAACTCGAAGAGAGCAGCTCGGATCCGGCAAACTCAAGCCCGGCGAGTAACGCTTCCACGATCCCTTTGGCGTACAAATCGTCCAGGCTTGCCTTTTCCGAGTCGACGATCATCTTCACCAACTTTGTCGCGCTCGACGGAAGCGAATGGAAGTCAAGTTGCTGAGGAGCTCTCAGTAGTGCGATCACGCTCTCCACCAACTCGGATTTGCCGACTTCCTTCAAAAGAAGCGGATCTCGGGATACCAATCCGAAGAGAAGCTCGATCGCAAAGCGCCACACGTTTTCATTCACGCTTGAACTGCCGAGCAGAGCACGAACGCATGGGAACAAGTGGTCCTTGATGAACACATTTTGAAGCTGATGCGATTCGCTGCTGCTTTCTGTCGAGTCGTACTGGAAATGAAGCAGCGCGATGTACACTATTCGTATGCAATTCGCATGGAGATCTTCTTCGAAGTCTCCGCCATCGGTTGTTGCGCAATGAAGCTGCAGGGCAACTGCAGGCAGCAACTGAGTGAACACTGCTCCCATCTCCACGGACAGCAGCGCATTCACCTCACTCCCAGTGCCTTGAAACAGTCGCAGTAATATTTCCGATACGACCACCGCAACCTTGACGTCTTCCGATCCAATCAACGTCTCGTTCCCAAACGAGACGAGCAGCTTCGTCATCAGACGCAAGAAGAAAGTGTACTCGTTGCCTTCATTCGCGATAAAATAGCTTACGAGCTGTGCTTTGCACATTGGATTCCGCAGCACGAGCTCGAAAAGGTTGAATGGAGTAGATGACACAGTTTGTCGATGACTGCTGCTGGCTCGATCTTCGACGCCATCGTCGCTGTCGTGCATGGAAATACAATCAGCGCTGAGCTTCAAAGCCGTCCGAATCGAGATCTTGATCAAGTTGAGAGCGCACTGTAACATGTACACATCGACGGAAGATAGTTGCGATGTATGGCGACGAGTGCTTGTGAACGTAGGTGATGTTGACGACGTATCTATTCGGCTTGTGCTTGCACTACTTGTCAGCGACACTCCATCTTCACTCAGATCACTTTGACGTCGCAAATGTGATGCGAACGGAAGCACGATGTTGTCGACCAGGTCCAAATACCTCAGTTGAATATATCCGTTGGCAAACGCCTTGCTCATCTGCAGGCCCAAGTGAATGAAGAGCATCGCCTTCGCTCTTAACATGGTTGGCACGCCATTTTCCTCCAGTGAATACCGTTTCCGATGCCCATCTGCGTCGCAGGCTTCGCTGTTCGTTACATTCTTTGATGCTTGTGTCGCATGCTGCTGCTCTTGCTCCGTATCGTCTTCATAGCGAGATTTTTTCTCCAAAATCTTTGCTAGAACCGAAAATGAAGCCACACGCTCAAGAAGAGTGCCTTTGGCTGCTTCGACTGCTGCTAGCTCGCGATTGTCTTCATTTCCTCGGTCAGACTTCAATTCAAGCACCGAGTTCAAAATATTGAAAGACGCGATCGCCATCTCACATGACGACTGCTCTCCCGCGATGCCCAGCCAGAGCGCCTGAAGAATGTTGACCTTGGAGACCAGAAGTATGATCGCTGCTCTGGTCTGAGGTGATATTTGAGGCATCGAAGATGGAGTTCGCAAATGACGAACCAGTTGCGCAATCGCCTGTGTCGTTGTCGTTCGCAGCCAGATCAACGACGCGTCAACATGTCCTGTTGATAGTTGCACCAATCCTCTGACTAGCGGTATCGCAACTTGATCATTTACCAGATGGCGAAGCAGAGTGCCCGTCCCGTGGATGAGCATGTTGCACACGGTGCGCACTGCGTAATGCCGCAGCACCAAGTCTTGGTCTTCAAGCAATTCAATAACGCAGCTCAATCCGGCGACAGGAAACTCCCAATCCTTCTGTGTCGAGACGTAGAACAACAGCTCCCCAAGACATGACAACGAGCGTCGTCGAGTCAAGCGCAGCACTTCTCGATCACTTTCACTTTCAGTGATGCTTCGATCGTTCGGAGCCTTTCGTGTAACCTGAGCCAGTGTTGACGCCAACGCTTGCAGTTGCTCTGGTGATGACGGAGCAATGAACGTGGCGAATCGAAACATCACTCCAAGATCGAGACACGCCATCGACAGAAGTGAGCTGTTTGTAACAGAAGCTGTTGACGATGCCAAACTTGATATCATCCTTGCCAGCATAGTCAAGATCGAGCTGTTGACGATCACATTCGCCAGCTTGGGGTGAAGGCAGAGAGTAAACAGGTACTCGAGAACGTTGCATCTTTCTGTTGCACCAGCATGACTCGACTTGAGGCTTAGATATACTTCCTTCAGATGACCCTCCAGTCTCTCAGTTTGGCATGCAAGCAGCTCGTCCGCTGACATGGGCCGATAGCTGAGCTCTTCTGCCCGTACAACTGGGGTTGAAATCATCTCGATTTCGTCACTGTACACGATAGGCTTGACTGCACAGTCTGCTGCGATGAATATGAGCTTCGAGACTTTCTTCAAGCCGCCGCCTAGTTTTCCGTCTCGATCAAATATCCCGTCAAAGCGAATCGGTTTCTTTGCCGGGGTATGCTTGATCGGTGCAGGTGGAGCTGTTCGCGGGACTTTCGATCGAGGGGTTGTCTCAGAACCTTTATCTGGAGAAATGCCGTCAAGATTCCGCTGAAGGCGATTCTTTGCATCCGAAGCCGCTTGAGCTCTTTCGCGTGGGCTACCGTTCTTAAACTCGATATCTTGATTGGCTACACTTCGTCCTGGGAAAGGGATAGTCTTCACCGGAGCTGACACTGGACGGAGTGCAGATGCGTTTCTTTCAAGCGCATTCACACTTTCCATTTCCTCATCCGCGTCGTCAGCTTCGTCATCAGATCCAGAGGAGTCGTCTTCATCTACGGCTTCTGTGGTGCTGCTACTGCACCGGCTAGTACCTCTAGTAGATTTTGCATCCGCAGTTCGCTGGGTGTTCTTTGCATCACCACTCTGCCACTGTGGGCTGTTCTTGTTAATCTTGTCGCCCTCTGGCTTCGGACTGCTTGCTGAAGGATTTTCGCTTACTCTCCGAGTTGACCTTTAACAATTATGCAAGAACTAGTCAGCAAATGGGAATATCGACCAAACCATAGCGATTATCTGCTGAAAATACCTGTTGGCTGAAGTGAAGAGATCCTGCTGCGGCATTGGAATTCGTACCAATTGCGGCAGTCCAGCCCAGAATGGGTGATCTATCAGTTCGTCCCTGCGTTTTGCACGGAGAATCAGTCGCAAGCAAGCACAACTGAAATACGGAATTGCGTGCATCACATACCACGTGATACGCTGGTACGGGTCTTTCTCAAGCAACCGTCCAAGCAACGCCCAAAACGACGAGCACATGTCGCATCCTGGTACGGGAAGCTCCAATTTGTCGTTTTGGATCTAACAAGATGGCAGACGCACAAAGGTAGGCGTTGGATAGATGAAAAATAAGCGAATACGAGAAACAGAACCGTACATACCATGCGTGCGAGTTCAGAGAAATTTGTGTGCGTAAATGGTTGTCGCCCGATACAAAGCTCATAGAGAACACACCCCTGGTTCACAACACCACATATATCACAGTCGACTCAAGATTAACTCAAGGTCGAAAACGGTATGACAGAGACCAGCCACGCTTACCAGTGCCCAGAAATCTGACGCGAAGCTGTGAACTGCAGGTTGGTGAAAAAGCTCTGGAGCCATGTAGTTCGGCGATCCAGGAGCGAGCTGAAAGTGAAGCACATAGGATGTTATCGCGTTGCAGACCACAGCCACTTTCAATAAAGATACACAGTCGAAAGCGCAGGAAGAAACTCGTCCATACCGGCGCACTTGTGTTGGCTTCTTTCGACGGAATCCGCCGGGCGAGTCCAAAGTCTGCAAGCTACCACATAGAAACGGATTGAGTTCGAATGTTGAGCACAACTGTAGACCACCCAGTCCATTTGTATCTTGTCACAATAACATCACACACCAACCTTAAGCGAGCCAAACTCGTCAATGAGTATGTTTGCGGGCTTGAGGTCGCAGAATATGATGCTGTTTGAGTGTAAGTACTGCAGCCCCGCGACCAATTCGCTTCCAAAAAGCTGCATAGTGTATGCAATTCCATCAAATGCGAAACGGACGGCCAGGTCAGTGCATGCGGCATTTAACAACATGCGAGATGGCATGTGAATCTGAGGATGACCAAAAGCACGTACTTTGACTGCGGGCTCGGGCAAGCTCTTGTCCTGGGTGATGAGGTTCAGCAAGTCGCCACCGATGCAGAACTCAAAGATGAGCCAAATGTGGTTCTGCGACTCGTACCAGTTGTAGAACTTGAGCACGTAGCGACTATCGAGCTTGTGCAACAGCTGCACTTCATTCAGGATCTGCACTTCAGCAAGCAGCACACGCGTAGCATATACACACACATACATACATCGTCAGCCACACGAACATTTACAGCGTAGTCCACCAAGCGTCGCAATATAGATGTTGCATGTGTGAACCAAAACAAATGACAGATGCACCTTGTCCATGCGGCACTTGGCGGTGGACTTGACCGCGACGTACTCGATGCTGCGCTTGCGGCGCGCCTTGTACACGAAGGAGTGCGTGCCGCGGCCGATCTCGTCGTAGATGCTGTAATTCTCCATCTGTCTCTTTCTCTCTTTCTCACTCTTGCTTGCCGCCTGTCTCGCTCGTAAGCAAGTTCGTCCGCCCCTCTGCTCGCTTGCGGCTCACCTTTTTTGTCTACTGCGCGCCTGCTGAAGCTGAAGGTTGCCGTTGCGTGAGTGAATGCGGCCTTTTGTGAACGAAAGATGTGGGGCTGTATTTGGACTGAAATGATGTACAGCACACTATTTTAGTCGAAATATTTTTATCGAAGAAAATGGCTTGGACTGCTTCCTAAATGAAGACACCTCACGTTGAGCAAGACAAATGCATCAGTTTGTGCTGTGTCAAGCACCTATCTATCTGTGTCGTACATATAGTGAGCGAAATGGATGCTCACGATCCTAGCTTATTCGTCTCATGCTTCATTGCATGTGTGTTGTGTGCTGATGATCTTTCGTGCCCAACAGTAACCCGAAGGGGTTACGCGGTGTGGGTCATGCGGGTTTCAATGGATTTTCTTTCGGCAGTAAATTTGCGTAATTGCGTAAAAGACTGTATTTTGGCTAATTCCCTCCAGTCTAAAATAAATCAGAGAAAAAGAAAGAACACGCAGGCAGGTGAAACCAAATCTCACGAGAACAGAACAGAAAGAGAGAGAATCAAGCAGCAACAGCAGCAAAACAGCAGGCGACGAGACGCACCCAACGAAGCAAGCAGCACAAGCAACAAAGGTGCGTGTGAGTTGAGAGTCGACAGGAGGCGACGATCCCCTGCGTGCACGTGGGGTGCTGGTTGTTGCATGAGGTTGCACGTCTGTGGGGGAAGACTTGCCGGAGCATGCGCAAGCGTAGCCCTTCATCTGCGCATGCGCGAAGAGAGAGAGGAGCTCTCTTCTCTGCCACCTGTTCTAGCATGCGACGCCGTCTTCCCCTCCAACGCGTGTGCGCGGTGCACATCGTGCGCTGAACTGGCAGCGGCTAATGTAGTTTGTGTGTCTGTGTGTGTTTGTTTCCTGCAATTAGAAATTTGCTGAGAAAGAGATCCACAACATGTCGTACGCCTACCTGTTCAAATACATCATCATCGGAGACACCGGTACGTTTGTATTTGGTTTGATTCCACTTGCTGAGACGGTCTATGAGATGTAAAAACTGACTCTGCTGCTTTGCATTCGTGGTGAACCAGGTGTGGGCAAGTCGTGTCTGCTGCTGCAGTTCACGGACAAGCGCTTCCAGCCGGTGCACGACCTCACGATCGGCGTGGAGTTTGGCGCGCGCATGATCAACATTGAGAACAAGCAGATCAAGCTTCAGATTTGGGACACTGCGGGTCAGGAATCGTTCCGATCCATTACGAGATCGTACTACCGCGGGGCGGCCGGCGCGCTCTTGGTGTATGACATCACGCGACGAGACACGTTCAACCACCTCACGAGATGGCTGGAGGAGGCGCGTCAGAACTCGAATTCTAACATGGCGATTATGCTGATCGGCAACAAGAGCGATCTCGAGCACCGCCGCGCTGTGAGCTACAAAGAGGGCGAGCAGTTTGCGAAGGAGAACGGACTCATCTTTTTGGAAACCTCTGCGAAGACTGCTGCCAACGTGGAAGATGTACGGCAATGCATTGCATTGGGATTTGGTCTTTTGCTGTGGACTCGAAAAAGGGAGAAGAAATGCTGATGTGTACTGGCTTCGGCTATGTGAACCTCTTGTTGCAGGCTTTCGTGAAAACTGCGTCGAAGATTTATTCGAACATTCAGTCTGGCGTTTGCGATGTCACGAATGAGGTAAGGATCTAAACATTTTGTTCTAACGTGACAAGCTGTGACATCATTAAACCCATTTCGATCGTTTTGACACACAGGCACACGGCATCAAGGTCGGCATGACTGGCTCGCCAGGTCCAGGCGGGTTTGGCAACCCGAATGCGCCTGCGAACAAGAGCGGCTGTTGTTAAACGTGACTCACGTCGGGATGGCGAAGCAGCGAGCGAGCAAAGCGAGACAGCGTGGAGAACTGCAGAGAGAAAGAGAGAGAGAGCTTTTAGATCTACGAACGACTGCGGACGAACGGCTCGCCTGCACTTTCCTTCCCACACACAAGCGCACCTCCTCTTCTTCGTCCTCGTGAAGATTGTGTGCGTTATTTTTTCCTTTTCTTTACAGCTTATATAAAGTACAATCGGACCTTTGAGATCCATCTTCCATTTGCGCGATTGCGCATTGCTTTCGTCATTTCCTCGCTGCCTGCTTCCAGAGCTCGTCGTCGTGCAAAGAACATGCACCTGATACTCAATTCGGCGAGCTCTCAAAAGTGGGTGATATTTTCCATCAAACAACTAAACACGGCTGAATCCCAGATTTGCTCGCCTAATTTCAGTTTAGGCTACCTTGTTCTGTAAAACGAGGTCGCCGCCGCAACACCCTCGTGCTCAAATTTTGAAACAAATCTGATGGATTTGCTTGTGGACGTTGAACCAAACAGAGCGTGAAAAAGAGAGGGAGAGACCTGGCGATGGCGCATGCGCAGGCGATACACTTCGCCGAGCTCTCCGCCGAGGTGCTACTCGTGGTCGCAGATCGGCTGGACGCACACTCGCTGCTGCGCCTGGAGCAGACGTGTCGCCAGCTGGAGGCGCTTTTGCGTGATGTCACGGCTGCGCGATGCAAGCGCGAGTGCTTCACAACATACCTCTACCCGACGATCGCGACCTACCGGATGCTCGCGCCGGTGCCAAAGGTCAGTTGGCGTCGGAGCGCCGCAAAGAGATGCTCAAGCGCTTATTTGGAGATGCTGTGTGTCTATGCATTGTTGTATAGACGTGGAAGCAGCTTTACCTGTCGTTCAGCAAGCTTCAGGGTATGCGCTGGTCGGTTTGTCAGAAAGAAGGCACGTCGTCGTCACTGCGGGCGTTGAAATCCGACAACCAGGAGTACGAAGTTGACGTGGATGCACGGTTCCTGCTGCGGTATGAATATGTCTATTTTATCTATATTTATTTTCTATATGATCGATCACAAAGGATGCAAGGTGCTCATGCGTGTGTGTATATGTGTGTGTGTATATATATGTGTGTGTGTATATATATGTGTGTGTGTGCTTGTGGCGGTTGGGTTCTTGTTTGGCAGGAGCGGCGGTCACTATTGGTTCAGTGTATTCCAGACGCGTCTAGAAGAAGCATTGTTATCGACTACCCCGGTTGCTTCCATAGAAGCCGCCACTACCACTAAAATCAGCGACGCTGGTACCAGTGATGCTGCAAAAGCAGCGAGTAGCATCACCGGTGGTGATGACGCGTCGCTCGAGTTCCTTCGCTCGTCGCGCACCATTTGCATGGGAAAATGGGAAAAAATCCGCGCAACCGGGAAGGGACCATTCCCAAGACGACACCACTCGATGACGTGTCTCCCCGACGCGATTTGTCCAGTAACCGTGCTATTGGATGATACCAGCAGCAGCCATACAACAGGAGACCAAGGGGGCGATGGAAAAGCAGATGTGATGATCCGCCGAGTGCTCTTCTTTGGTGGACAGTCTGAGGGCATTCCGTTCGACGCCTCAAACGATCTCTATTTACTTGGTGTGCAGCATAACAGAGAGCAACAACTCAAGAGGTACGTAGCTATTCGTGGTTCTCTTTCTGAAGGAAGCGATTGTTTATTTAACATTATGGTGGTTGCCTCTCTCTTCTGAATGCCATTATACTCCAAAACAGCTCTGGGAAGATCCGTGCGCACTGGATCTCTCCAAGCGTGACTGGGCAACCTCCAAGTCAGCGATCCGGACACATAGCGACTTTGCTTTCGCCGGATCTGCTGCTGATCTCTGGTGGTAGCGATGGAACGACTCCGATCAAGACGCTCGAGGTGCACTTGCTGCACATTGAAGACTATGCAGGTACTGTATGTGGTCTTCATCCAAATACAGGGTCTCATCTTGCACGCCACTTACATCTGACCATGTTCTTGTGTGTTTGCTAAAGCTTTCCGCTGGTCTACTCCATTTTGTCCCAACGTTCCATCAGGACGAGCTCTCCACAATGTTTATAGGTATGTCAGAGCTCCCCAGTGTTATTTATCCCATTGAGGTTTGGCTTCAAACCTTGGATTTTGTTTGATATTGTGTAGAGTTTCCAGCGACGAAGTTCTCATCTTTGGAGGTCGCCAGGTACGTTTCTGTCCGCATCCCTCTGTTTATGCTATTGAAAATGGTATAACGCCTGCTTACTCTTCATTTTGATCTTGTACGCGTTTCCTGTCTAGATCCGCGAATCAAACGGCCTTCTCAGTGTGCATCGACTCCGTATCCTCGGCAGTCCTGGTGACGACGACATCGATGATCATCCACAGATGAGAACTGAATGGTCAGTCCCTGAGATCATGGGCGACGTTCCTCGACCGCGACGTGGCCACAGCACAAACGTGATTGGAGACAACCTGTTGCTATTTGGTGGTCAAGACATGATCACGAGCACGCTTGAGAACGACGTGCGTGTCCTGAATGTGCGGGGTCTGCGCTGGAAGAAACTGAGTCTTTCTGGCGAGGTCCCGTGTCCTCGTCGGGGTTTCAAGAACCAGTTCTTCGGCACTTCGCTGGTGATCTCGAGCGGCTTTGTCGAGACGCCAGGGACAGGCAAAATGGACAAGCAGCTTCCCGATTCCGACGTCCACGTGCTGACAATCGTATAGAGAAACGTTTGATGTTTAGTTGTGAATGGTCAGGTCATCCATCCATCGTAAGGTCTTGTTCCATGTCGATCAAGTTCTCCCACATCTGGTTTTCTTCATTTGAATACTGCGTTTTTATTTGTCAAAATGAAAACAGTATGCGAACTTGATTGGTGGGAAATACGATTCGTGCCTTTGTCTGTTTTGCAAACTGGCTGGGTTTGATTGATTTGTTCGCACAATTCGCCAGCAGTGATGGAGGAGGAGGCTGAGGAGCGCAGCGAAGAACTCCAACGCGCCGTTGATGAGTCCGCAGCCGCGACGCAAGGCAGCAGCACTGTAGACCTAGCCACTGCTGCTACTAGCGGCGACGCTGTCGCGACCAGCAGTGTGTCGTCCGCACCCACAGACGTAGCGCCTGCTGCGGAATCGTCGTCGTCATCCGCCATTGGCATGTTCTTCACGATGGAGAGTGTTGTTGGCGGCGACGGCGACGATACGATCAACATCATCGAGGATGGGGACCACGTGAGTACCGAGGACTTTGGACTGAGCAGCACCGACCTTTCGATGAACTCGATGGCTCCAGTGAATGCAGACATGACGCAAATGAGCATGAACATGGAGCTCAACGCGCTCCAGATCCAAGCGTTCCTCGCGAGAGCTGAACGCGACGCGAGCAGCGTTGCGATCATGCCGTCAGTGGTGCATGAGCCAGCAGCGCCGCCGATTTCCGATTCCCGTGCAGAAGCAGAAACACAGGCGGAGGAACGGGCGAGTACGAATGCTGTCTCCGAGTCAATACAATCTCAGCAATATCAGCACCAGAAGACACAAGCCTGTGATGGATCAACGTCCAGCTCTTCTACTAATACAGACACTACATCAGCAGCAGCAACGAACGCGTACGATGCCTCGCGAGACGTGGTCTACTATTCGCGACGAGAGGACAAGATGAAGAAAATTCAAGAGCACCCGATCGTCGACTCTGTCACCAACGACGGACGGCAGATCACGTGCAAATGCGGACGCGTCGTGCGCCTGAACCCGCCGTGGTACATTCTCAAGTTTGAGCAGCACATTGTGAGTCGCAATTGCACTTTTCTCCGCAAGAAGGCAAAGAATACTAGCAGCAAGGCATTATCAAAGGTGCCAGTGGTGAAGCCAAGGAACGTTCCTATACGTACAACAAAACCAGCTGTTCCAGTACCTCAGGATGTAAACAGCGACGCGAGTGGAAATCCCAACCAGGAGACGGCGATAGCAGAAGCTACCCAAGAGTCCAGAGAAGAAGGAGGGCCATCTAGGCGACTTGGCGAGGACGGAGTTCAAACAGCACATCTAGGACTGCAGACTGAAGAAGATTCGAGTACCAGTGTGGATGAAGGTGCGGCTAGGTTGCAAGAACATTCAAGTACGACAGCATCAACAGCTTCTACACACGAAGCCTCGTCACACACAATCCCAGATGCCAGCATCACGAGTCAGGAGATATCGTCCCTGGACACCGAATGTGAAAGAGAAGGCTACGCGCTTCGCTCCTTATATGAAGTGCTTGCGAGTACATTTGGAATGGCACAAGACGGATCGATTCTCCCTCCTCCATCGTCATCACCACTAAAAGTACCAAAGGACCCCAGCGAAACGGATGATACACCACCCACCAAGCACTCACAGCTCAATCAACACTATGAAGCAGCGATGGTGCTCCAGAGCCATCCGCACTTCAGTCGCATCACTCCCGACGGGCGTTTTGTCGAGTGTACGTGCTCAACGCTCATTGTGCTCACTGGCGCGTGGGAAATTGGCAGGTTTCTCGACCACGTGGCGGAGAAGAACAAGACGTCGTCCAAGAAAAAAGGGGACAACAACAACAGGCGCTTGACAACTTCAAGTAAACTTGGTTTACTGCAACAGCAGCGAGCCGACAATAAGCGAAAGCAGCGCTCATTTGCACTTGGCGAAGGCGCGTCGTTCCGCCTCAAGAAGAAAAGCTTCCCCAGTGAAATCCATTGGGACGTAGCTCAGCAACGCAACATTCTCCCGTGCCCCGGTCTTCGCGACGAAAAGATGAACCTGTTTGTCGAGTCGGCGGTTCACCTGACCGGCGGCGCGCGGCCTCGCCACAAGATTGCGCAGGAGCTGTTCCCACATTTGTTCTCAGCAGCAGCAGATGCCGCCGATGCAAGTAAAACAGGCGAGAAGACCAAGATCTCGAGCCAATTGTCTGCTCAAGAGAAGCTGGTGCTCCACGATGCGATTGAAGCGGAAGCGCGCTGGTTCATCGACAAGGACGGCAACTCCGTTCGCAGTTTGGACTGTCGAGGCATCATTGACACGGGCAGAGGCGAGTCGGTGTGCGCAGAATGCGTGGAGCTACGCTTGAACGTGAGTCTGCGCACCGCTGCGACGTTTACAGCGAAAAAGGCGAAGACGCAGCGCAATCCGCTGAACCGCAAGTTTTGCTCGAGTCGCGTGTTTTCGGCGCTAGAGGCCGAGTTTAACATGGACGAAGAGTACGCGCGCATCCTTCGCGATCTGTCGCTCGCCGATATCGCAGACGACAGCGCTCTCAACATGTGGCTCGACATGGCCGAAATGGGCATTCAGGGGGTGTTCGACGCGCACTCGGCGCTCATGGGGCTCGTCGAGTCCATGGTCGCGCTTAAGGACAAGGAACGGCGCGGCGTGGGTATGCAGAACATGTTTTACAGCGACCAGCTGGACGCGTTCATGCGCAGCGTCGCCGACATCAACCCCGAAGCATGTGACTTCTTCCAGCATCACCTCTGCGGCAGAAAGCAGAAAGTGCTACAGCTCCAAAGTGGTCGCAAGCGGAAAAGCCAGTCAAGCACTGGTGATGGTGTGAGTGCGACGAACCCATCTCAGCATGTTCTCAACAGTGTTGCTGCCGTCAGCGACAGTGGCAACGAAGGCGACAAATCAGTGGAGGAGATGCAAATTGATGATGTCGAGCACCAGCATCACCAGCATCACCATTTGCTGTATGACGCGTCCAATCCGTTGGGCCAGGCAGAAGGGCTCGCGAACCTGCTGGATGCGTCGAATGCGAGTCTGATACCGAGTCTCTCGATCAACGACATCCACGATGTGGATCTGAGCTCCTTCACGACATCCTCTCACGTCGAGCTCGAGCGATCTGATCAGTTTGTGGGGCAGGAACAGCCAAACAATGGCGATGAGAGCTCTTCGGCCGCAGAGAACCAGCACATGACGGACGGACTCGCGGACGATGATGATGATGATGACGATGGAGAGGAAGGTATGGGTGGGCAAGATGGCGCGTTCCTATCTCAACTACAATCTGAAAATGGTGCTCCTGCTCAAACTCCAACCCACCGGGTAGTACCGCTGGAACACGTCCCTTGCCCTGGTCTGCGCAACGAAAAGGTGCAGGCGTTTGTCAAGATTGCCGTCCAGGTGATTGGTGGGAGTCGTCCAAAGTATGTGATCGCGAAAGAGCTCTTCCCACACGTGTTTGGTCACGAGAAGACCGTGAAAATCGTCGAGAGACTCAACGATACCCAGAAGCGCATGCTCCAGGACGCGGTGTTCAGTGAGTGTCTCTGGCGCGTTGACAAAGTCGGCAACTGTGTGCGCAGTCTGCGCTGCCAGCGGTTCCCTGACAAGAAAACGTCGAAAAATGGCGTATGTCGAGCATGCTGCGATTTGAAAGCTGTGCCGAATTGCCGAAGTGTGCTCAGCCGCGCAAAGACCCCAAAGAACCTGGAGAACGTCAAGTACATGCCCAGCACGTACACAGAGAGCGACCCTTTCCTGCGCAAGCTCTCAAAGAACGCGTCGTTCCGAGCGCTCTATCAGCTCGTGAAGCTAAAAGCTGACGACGACAAGAAGAAAGCGGTTTTCTGGCTCAAGTGCGCGCGCATGGGCGTGTTTGGCAACTTTCGCACGCATCCAGTGTTTGAAGGGCTCATCGAGAGCATGGTTGAAGTCAAAGACAAGGAGCGGCGCGGCGTTGGGAAGCAGAATATGCAGTACTCCAAGCCGCTCGACGATTTTATGAACGCGTTCTCGGCGATCTCCGTGGAGGCGTTTGATCTCTTTGCGTCCCAATTCTGCGGTCGCACGATTCGTTCTCAGAAGATCAAGAAGCGCAAGGTGCTACCTACGTCCTTGTCAGTGTATGGCTCGGTGCATAACCAAAGCGTCAGTGACTTGAGTACCGCGATGAGCGGTTTGCATCAGCAGCAGCAGCAATCGGATTTTCACACCAACATCATCAACATCCAGCAGCACCACCACCACCATCAGCAGCAAATTGGCCACCTTCAGCACCACCATCACCTTCAAAATCACCATCTCCTGAACACTGATGAGCTCCTCAGTGGACGAGCGATTACTGCGAGCGATCTTGAAGAGAACCAGCGGTTCATGGACCGCATGCTGGACGAAGTGCGGCTCTCAGTGAGTCACGACATCCAGCTCCACGAAGACATGGTCGGGAGACAACAGCACCGAGACACAGGAGACAACGGCGCAGCGCTTGAGTCGCGCACCTATTTAGACGAAGAAGGCGTGCTGACAACCGAGATTTAACCTCATGCAGCATCGAATAGACACACGCAGTTGTTTGTGTGTTTTCGTTCATTTAATGCACTTACAAATACACTCTCAGCTTTCCTCATTTTGGGTACTTGGCGAGTGGATCAATCGCGCTCAATAACGAGAGAGCAAAAAGCCTTCGCGTCGCCCAACCACGTGACTTGTGTCTCGCTTGCAGCTCTCGTTTCGATCCGCTTTGTCTGATCTGACTTGACTATCAAGCGGATGGTGTAGGCTTCTCAAGGTGCTTGGAGAGGAGCCCCATCACCTGCGTGAACTTGATGTCGCTGTTCACCTTGAAGACATCCTTCATCTCCTGGTTAGGGCGGATAACGCGGCCATCTGCAGGGTCCTGCAGCTTGTGCTCCTTCACATACGCCCAGCTGTCGATCCATCACGACACAGATCCACACAAAAAAGATTAAAAAAAGAAGTCAACAACAACTGTGCTAGAGTGAGCTCATAAAAGCATGACGCAGCCCACACACACACTTACAATTCCTTCACGGCGGCCGGGTGCGAGAGCTCTCGCTTGCCCAGCAGACCCTGCAGCGGTGCCGAGAGCTTGTAGAGTTTGTAGAGCTTGGTCACCTGCGCCATCTTTGCTGCTCTTGGTGTTTTCTTCTTCTGTTTTGTGTGTGTAAGAGTTCGTTGCCATCCAACATTTTGCTTTTTTTGGATCGCGGACATGACCAAATAAGATGTTTTAACCAACCAAGTTCCACCACAATTTATATTTCGGCCAATCAAAAGGTTCAGTGGAATGTTGAAGTGCAAGGCTGTGGAGATGCAGAATGTGGAATTGAATTGAATTGCAGCCCCTGCGCAGATACAGAAGGACAGTGAAAGGCTCATGTGGGTGGGCTACGCGGTCGAGACACGCTGTTACATGCACCACCAGCATCCGACGCAGGCCTCGCAAAGCGTATTCGTTTGCCTCACCCGACGATCTGCGGCTGCGACATGGAGCTATTTCTGCACGCAAAGCCCGCTCCAAAAATGGCGTCGCTCGCACAAAACGAGAAGCGCCCGTTTCGCTCGCTGCTCGCATGCAAATGAAACAACAACATCGTCAGGCGCGCGGCAGGATGAGCGAACGAATCGTCGCCATCTCTTGACTCACGAACACGCGAATGAGGAGGTTGTTTCCTTGAGTGCGAGCGAGCGCGAGTTTTGTCTGTCGTTGGGAGCACGATAGCGCAGCGCCATCTCTAGCAACGAGTCGACTCTACTGGCCGTCACGTTGGCTTGACTTTGTGTGCGTGGGGGAAAGAACCAAGCATGAACCATTTGAAGGTGCTGCCCGTAGAAGACGAGGTGAAGAGGATTGGCCCGAACGAGAGCGCTGCGCGGTATCTGAGCGGCACTGTGGGTGACGCCACCGATCCGGAGAGCTCCGACACAGACCTTATCGCACCGCTCAAGAACGACAGCTTACCCGGCATCATCGCGATTGGTGATCCGGGCTTTTTGGACAAGGCCGTGATGAAAAAGACCCAGCAGCTGAGTCGCGACTCGTCGTCTTCATCGTCATCGTCCCCCACTTCAAACCAGCGCCAGCTTGCAAAAATGGGAACTCTAAAAAGAGGAGCAACTGTGCAGAGACTACTCAATGGACCAAACAAGGCAGCAGTGCTGGCGAAGCAGAATGCGCTCATCGAGAAGCGCAAACAACCAGCAAAGCATTCGACGATGGACCGACTCGCGTACTTTATCGACCAGTACATCTCGACGAGGAAGGGACAGACACTCTCGCTCGCGTGCATTGGCTTCGTATTCACGTTCATCGGTGGATGCATTCTGAAAGCGAGTCAGCCGAAAGAAAAATTCTCGGAGATGATCTGGGAGTCATGGACATTTTTGGGCGACACTGGATCTCACACTTCGCTGACAGAACCTGTAAGTGCCCGCTTAAAGTA
Source organism: Globisporangium cylindrosporum (assembly GCA_038050675.1). Taxonomy (NCBI): domain Eukaryota; phylum Oomycota; class Peronosporomycetes; order Pythiales; family Pythiaceae; genus Globisporangium; species Globisporangium cylindrosporum. Next base: position 26,586 of record JALBZD010000195.1, on the reverse strand, counting down.
GTGGATATCACTTTCGTTTTTTATTGAGCTGACTGAGCTTTGAAACAGGGGCTGAGATTCATTGGTGTGATGACGACCTTGCTCGGTATCTTATACTTTTCCGTGATTATGGGTTTTGTCGTCGACGGTATTCGAGAAAAAATGGACAGCCTGAAGAAAGGAAAGAGCCGCGTCACGGAAGATAAACACACGGTGAGTGCCACAGAAAGAGGAAGGTACACCAATGCTTCAGCGCCTCATTCGATAACACTGTTATGCTCCAATGGCTTGTAAATTGCAGCTGATGCTGGGCTGGACAGACAAATCTATCTCATTGATTCGCCAGATCTGCTTAGCGAACGCGAGTGAGAAAGGTGGCGTCGTTGTCATCCTTGCGGAGGCTGAAAAAGAAGCTTTGGAGGCCGAGCTCGAGTCCCATTTGCCCCCAGAGGAATTGAGAGGCACAAAGGTGATTTTTCGCACAGGGACGCCGCTGCTTTCCGTCGATCTCATCAAAGTCGCTGCACACCGCGCTCGAAGTATTATCATCATGGCAAACTCTTCTGGAGATGCTGATCGCTCTGACGCTGCAGTCTTACGCACAGTATTGAGTCTGAAAACGCTCCCAGAGGTACGAAAGAATTAGTTCTGCCTTGTTGAAGCTCCATCTTCACTAACTGGCTCTGGATATTTTTACAGTTGGCAGGTCATATCGTCGCTGAGCTTCGCGATATTGACAATGAGCCACTTGTTCGCCTCGTTGGGGGCAAAGATGTGGAGATCCTTGTATCCCACGACGTGATTGGGCGACTGGTGTTGATGGCAGCGCGCTCGCCAGGGCTAGCTCGCGTCTTCTCTTGCTTGCTTGGGTTTGAAGGGAACGAGTTCTATTTCAAAGAGTGGCCGGAATGCGTTGGCGTTCCCTTTCAAGGTCTCTGTGAACGGTTTCCAGATGCGACTCCTCTCGGGATCAAGCGAGCAAGTGGTGAAGTGTTGATTTTTCCTGATTTCAGCACCGTCGTCGAGGCAGGCGACCAAATCATGGTGTTGGCAGAAGACGACGATACATACAAGGCGTGTGAGCCGGCCAAGATCGAGGTCGGAAAGCTGCCAATTCCGCCACCGAAGATCGAGAAAAAAGAACGGATTTTGATGTGCGGGTGGCGTCGCGATATTCGAGACATGATCCAGTTGCTTGATTGTCTCGTTGGGTTTGGGACGGAGCTGCACATGATTTGTGAGGAACCGCCGCACTTGCGAACGAAATTGCTGAAGGAGAGCGGACTGAACATCGATCTGCTGCAAAATCTGAAATTGATTCACCATTTCGGTAACACTGCGATTCGTCGGCACGTGAATATGCTGTCGCTGCAGTCGTTCACATCCATAATGATCTTGGCGGACCAATCTCGAGAAACCGACATCATGCATTCCGATTCTCACTCGTTGGCGTCGCTGCTGCTGATTCGCGATCTCCAGATGAAAGCAACTTCTATTTCTGAATCTTCGATCGACTGGACGAAAGAGTGCAAATGCATCAGCGAGATTCTGGATCCGCGCACGCAACGAACAATATCAACAAGCTCCACGATTCTCCGACTCTCGGAGTTTATTCAGTCGAATGAGCTGGTCAGCTGCATCCTCGCCATGATTGCTGAAAGTCGAGACGTGCGTGTGATTCTAGATGAGCTACTCGGCCCCCATGGCTCGTACTTTGAAGTGGAAACTTCCATGAGGTATTGCAACCCAACCGAGAAAGTGTCTTTTTGGCAACTAGCAAAGCGAGCTACGCATCTAGGCGAGATCCTGTGCGGGTACCAGGTGCGAGGAGACATCGATGAGACAGTACTGAACCCGACGTGCAAAGCAGAGCCGCGAAATTGGTACAACGTGGACTTGATCGTGCTTCGCTCCAAGAAAGACAACGCTTTCCACAGCAAACAGGCAAACCCGGTCCCGGTCGAAGACGCAGCAAGCGATTTTGAGCGCACAGCACAGAGTCGGTTAGGCAAGTCCAGCTTCATTCGGCAGCAAATGCTGGAAGCTCTTGTTCAGGAGCAAGAGCTTGCGAACATTGAGCACATCACGAGCGCGGACCAGAAAAACCTATTGCACGCCGTGCAATCTTTCGTCGAGATCACGCGCCACGAGAGCGCGCTGATGGACCCAGTTGGAGATGACCAAGTACTTTTGAATGCGAAAGTTGTTCAGTCTCTCATTTCGATTTCACGGATCCTCGCAGATACGCTGGAAAAGTACGAGTCTGCTCGTCTGGGTGGTGGCGAGATTCGGCGAAGTAGCACGGTCGGAGACGAATCGGTGACCGAGTTTGATATGAACTCGTGCTGAGGGTGCTGTGCTCACTTGGTACTGTCCTCCATTGCACCCGTCGATCGAATAGAGTTGAAGAAAAGAGCAGCGAACATCTTTGCCCAACAAGAGTGAATAAGTACGGTCATTGCCCAACAAGAGTGAACATTGCTTGGGTGCAATTGTCACTAACTCATGGGTAGTCACTCTTCAGGAGGATATTTTTTTTACCGTATCAGAAGAAGGTTCGAGAAATGACGCAGAGTGATGAGCAGTGATGCCTCTACTAGGTACGCGGTCCACCTTTAAGTACGCAGCAATATCTTTCGCCAGAAGCAGACGATGCAAATTTTTGGTCACATTCGACCTCTGAGACTCCGAGCGAACACGCCATCTCGCCATTTGTTACGCGTGCAACTAGGCAACAACTAGACTGTCATGTTGCGCTGCATGCAAGAGGTTCCATTATCGGGTTCTTTTTGCTCATCCTGACCGGCGCCATGTGTGTGTGACTCGCGCACTCTATTCAAACGTGTGGTGTGCATCTTTTCCTTCCAGGGATTTTTTCGTCCACTAGGTCCGCCCAGCCCAGCCTCGGCTTCTTGCGTACTTAGCTGACCCCACAATCGCTCAACCACGCACTCGCTTTCACACTCCCCATAGATAGACAGCCAGCCAAGCGAGAAAACGCAAGCAAGCGAGCGAGTGAAGTGACCATGGAGCGCGGAGAAGCGGCAGCCGAGGAGTTCAAGGCGCAGGGTAACGAGCTCTACAAGCGCGGCGACTACCAGGGCGCGATTGACAAGTACACGCAGGCCATCGACGCGGCGCCCACGGTCGTGGCGTACTACGGCAACCGTGCGGCGGCGTCGTTCATGCTCGGCAAGCACAAGGACGTGATCACGGACTGCAACCGCGCGATCGTCTTTGACCCGACGTTCTTCAAGGGCTACGTCCGCAAGGCCAAGGCTCAGCTCGCTCTGGTGCGTTGTGTGTGTCTTGAAAGAGTATCGTTATGAGTGTAGCCTCGTGGAGTTGTGGGTGTGTGGAGGGATGGAACTATGTATACTGAGATCTTTGGCTGTGTGCAATGGAAAATTGGATGTGCTTGGCGCTGGATGTGAAGGCAGTATTTGTGTGTAGAATGATCCTAACGTGAGAGCTCTATTGCTGTTGCGGCTTGGATCTATAGGGAGAGACCGATGGCGCGATCAAGACGCTTCAGGCGGGTTTGATCCGCGATCCAAACAACTCGACGCTGTTAACCGAGAAGCGCCAGGTGGAGATGGCGTTGGACAAGGTGCAGCGCGGCAAGGAGCACTTGCAAGCGGTACGTGACTCGTTCTCTCTCTTGCTGACAGTATTCTGCTGTCGTAAGAAGGGAAACTGACTGTCAAATTTATCATTATGCATTCGTCTTTGGTGTGAATCTTGCCATTTACAGAAACGCTTTCTCCAAGCCGTGAGCTGCTTTGACAGCGCGCTGCAGACTTGTACGGGCTCGAACGACATCAAGCTCGTCCGCGGCGAAGCGTTGATCGGCTGCGAGCGTTACGACGAGGCGTTTGCTGCACTCACCCAGCTGATGCGCACAAACTCGAGCAGCCCGGACCTACTCTTCTTGCGCGCGCGATGCTTATACTTCCAGGGCGAGTTCCCAAGTGCCATCAAGCACTTGCAACAGGCGCTGCGATCGGATCCCGATAATAGCAAGTTTATGAAGGAGATCAAGCGCATCCGCGCGTTAGAGAATAGCAAAGAGGAAGCGAACAATGCGTTCAAAGCCGGCAAGATGAGCGACGCGATCGAGAAGTACTCGGAGTGCCTGCTCATTGACCCAGACAACAAGGCGTTCAACTCGAAGATCCATTGCAACCGAGCAAACGCGCTCTCGCGACTTGGTCGCCACGACGAAGCCATCAAAGATTGCGAGAAGGCGATCTACTTTGACCACGGTTACGCGAAGGCGTACCTGCGAAAGGCGGCATGCTTGAAGGCACTTGGCGGTGTTGACAACTTGGAGCAGGCTCTGCGCGAGTACGACCAGGCGTCGAAGCTCGTTGGCGACGATGCACAGCGTGATATTCAAAGCAGGTATGTTGTTGAGCCACGGCGTCAGTTATGTGTGTATGTGGATGGATGGATGGATGGATGGGAAGTCTCATGATGTTTTGTTGATGATGCTTATCCCCATAATTGTAGCATCCGCGAGACAAAGATGGAGCTGAAGAAGGCAAAGCGCAAGGACTTTTACAAGATCCTGGCGGTGTCGCAGAACTCCACAGAGGCCGAGATCAAGAAGGCTTACAAGCGCCAGGCACTCAAGTTCCACCCGGATCGTCATGCTGGCAAGACTGACGAAGAGAAAGCTGCGGCAGAAGCGGCTTTCAAGGACATTGGCGAAGCCTACGCGGTGCTCTCGGATCCGCAGAAGAAGCAGCGATATGACTCGGGCGTCGATTTGGAGGACCTCGACAGCGACTTTGGTGGCGGCGGTATGGGTGGCATGGGCGGCGTGGACCCATCCCAGATCTTCCAGGTACGCTTGAATACGTGTTCGTGATATTTGGTGTTGAGTTTTGATCTAACTTTTGTTGCTGTATTTGGATAGATGTTCTTTGGCGGCGGCGGCGGCGGCGGCATGGGCGGTATGGGTGGTATGGGCGGTATGGGCGGTATGGGCGGTATGGGCGGTATGGGAGGCCATGGCCACAGCCACGGTGGCGGTGGCCAGCGATACCACTTTGGCTAAGCCATCTCGCGACTCAAAATTGCATTGGGCTTTTGCATGCGTTCGTTGCCTTGTGAGCTAGCCAGCGCCTACCCAGCCAACCGCCTACCCAGCTAGCCGCCTTTGGCTTCCACCCTGTCTTCTTTGTCAATAGAGCTGTAGAGAGCGAATGGACGAAATGGAGGGATGGACATGAAGACTGTCATAGCTCTTGGTGGTGGTGGTGGTGTGTCGAGCTCCTGAGGTGGACGTGACGCGGCATGGACCCCTTTTTGTGCGCCGTTAGTACTCTGTAGACGCCTTTGATAAGAAAAATATGAAGCGAGATGCTATTGTCGCCGTTCACGTCTGACGAAGCACACTGCTGGGCACTGTTGCAACATGATCGAGTATGTGGTGGTACTGATCGTTATCATTCGTTTTATGGACTGCGCTTCTATCCATTTCCGGTAGTCGGTCGCTCGGATGAAGCGTCTATTTGAGTTGCAAAAGTGCATTATGGCCTGAAAACCAGTCGTTTTTCAGGTGCATTGCTATAGCACATTTCCCCAATCCCTCCATCTGAGCTGAGTGGCCCTTCCCCATAACCAGGTAGATCAGATAAGCAAGCGACTGACGATGGCAAATGCGACGAACAAAGCAGCACGTCGCGCCGACGAAGACGCCGCCGCGACCAGCAAGCGCCAGCGCACAGATGGCGACGAGGCGGCCGCGCCTGCTGCTAATGACCCTAATGTTGCTGCTGTCAACGAGTACGCGGGCTTCGTCGTGCCGAACGACAACTTCCAGATCGAGCGCGTGCACATCCGCGACGTGACACCGCGGAGCTTCTTCGAGCGCTTCGTGGCCACGCGCACGCCCGTGGTGCTCGAGGGCATCATCCAGGACGAGGTGTTCACGGCGCCTGCGAAGTGGAGCAACGCGTACCTCAAGCAGCTTGCCGGTGAGGAGACACTCGCGGTCGAGCGACGCGGTGCGACGAGCGAGAAGTTCGGCAAAGGTGTGGAGGTGCCCATGCAGTTCAAGGAGCTGGTCGACCTCATCGCGAGTGGCGACGAGATGCACTATCTGACGACGCAAGACGTCGAAGCCGACGGCGAAGATGGCCGTCCCGAGCTCATGGCGCCGTTCGTCGCCAAGCTGCAGCAGGACTTCCCACTGCGTCCAGAGCTGCTGGGCCATCTGGTGCCGCAGAACATCAACATTTGGATGGGCAACAACAAGGACGGCTCCTCCAGCGGACTGCACCACGACTACCACGACAACTTGTACATCTTGCTGCGCGGCAAGAAGCGCTTTCGACTGTACTCGCCCGCTGAGGCGCATCGCATGTACACGCGCGGCAAGCTGGTGCGCGTGCACGCGAACGGCCGCATCAACTACGAGGGCGAAGAGACCACGGCGTACGGTGCCGACCCGCTCTCTGAGGCCGCAGCGCTGGCCTCCATGGAGAAAGAGGATGCCGAGCGCGAGCTTGAAGCCGCTGAGCAAGCTGTGGAAGTAGCGAAAACGAATGGCGACAAGGATGCCGAGAAGGAAGCGGAAGCGCGTCTTGAAGCCGCCGAGGACCGTTTGGACAAGGCCATGATGACGCTGCTACGTGTCGAGCGCGACGAAGGCTCGGATTGCGATTCCGAGCCAGAGGACGGCGAGTTTGGCGCGTTCCATTTTGACGAAGATGAGGACGAAGGCGACGATAGTGATGAGAACGAGGAAGGTGGTGACGATGAAGCCGCTGATGGCAAGGACGAGGACAACACGAAGGACAGCGGTGACAAGCGCGTGGTGGACAAGACCGTGAAGGACCCCGTGAATTTTAGCCGCATCGACACGTTTCTGCTGCGCGAGCCGGCCTCGAAGAAGCAGCTATTGAGTGAATTCCCGCTTTTCGCGGACGCGAAAGCCGCGTTCTGCGACCTGAGCGTAGGCGAAATGCTCTTTTTGCCCGCGTCCTGGTTCCACGAAGTTGAGTCCTTTGGCAGAAGCGCTGAGCCAGCTACTGATACTTCTAGTGCGAGTGCGAGTGTGAGTGCGGACGGCGGCCACTTGGCGCTCAACTACTGGTACCACCCGCCGGATGCGCTGCAGAACTTTGAAAAGCCCTACTCGTCGCCCTTCTGGCCGCGTGACTGGGAGCTGCGCTCTGCTTGGACGAAGAAGACAGGGGGTGCTGATAGTGACGAAAACGAGGGTGATGACGATTTTGAAGATGGTGATGATTTTGAAGGTGAAGACGATGACGAGTTCTCAAAGTAAACTAGGTCAATTGCTGATAAAGAGCGAAGACAATGGCAAAATTGCTGTATTGTTCAATCATGTTGTACAAAAAGCTCTGCTGGGTTCCCAAGCTATTGCTTACTCCTGATGGCTGGCTATTCTACTATTCTCGCAATCTTCGTTCATGCGGACGCTGGTACTGGCGCCGACGCCGCAGATACGCGCGGCTGGGACTTGACCATGCTGCTCGAGAGCACAGACGAATGGCGCGAGAGCGACGCGGCCGACTTTTTGCGCGCCTCACTGGCTGCCAACGCGAACGCCGAGACCGCGGCTACAGCGTTTCCCTGCGGGCTCTCGCCTCCGGCACTGTTGCTGTGGTGGAGGTGGCTGACGTCTCTTGCATGGTGGCGCACATGAGCTTTTCGCTTCTGGTTCGCGACTTCGTCTACTGGATCACAAAGTACAGTCCCGACGCTAACTTTGGCGCCTATGCTGTTGCTGCCGCTGCTACTGAGGAATGATCCATTGCAGGAGGAGATGGAATCGCCTCGTAGCTGCTTCCTGCTTCGCGACTGCTGGTGTTTCTGGTGTCTTCGGGCGTTTGTCTTTTTGCTCTTATCAGCGATAGAGTACAGCGGAGACGTGATGCAGTTCACGATCGAGTCCCGAGGGTAGTACGGCTGCTGCCTTCCGCCAGATCTCTCAACGTCGTTCATTATGCACGGCGCTGTCTCTCGGATCGGGTACACACTCGACCGCTGCTTTGTGGATCTACTGCTGCTATTGTTCATGCTGCTACTGAAGTCGGTGTGCGATGTCGACGCGACGCGACGCATCTTCTTGTTGCCCTTGAGCAGATCCGCCGGCTCCTTGGAGATCAGCGGCGCGATCATGTCGTCGATCTCAATGATCTTCCAGCGAGAAGGATCAGTGAAGCCCGTGCAGCTTCCGTCGTTCAGCGCCGAGTTCTTGCGAACCAGCAATTGCTGGGCCCTAGTCTTGTCGAGGGATTGGTGGTGCTCGTCCTCCAGAAGCAACTGGATGCAGGGACCGCCGCCGTAGAGTCGCAGGAACACGGTCCAGACCTCTTCACTCACGATCCGGTAGTCCCCGCCGGAGTCATTTCCACGGCTTCGCTCCAAGTTGTCCTTTGGAAATAGCTTGCCACTCACAAAGTTGAGCAGCGAGTAGTTGGAGATCGGTCCAGGACGCTTGCTGTGAGCTCGTGACGACATGGTTCGAGTGGCGTCGCGTCTCTTTGAGTGGGACGTTGGTGGGCCATCCACATGCACGTATTGGAGCCACATTTCGAGCCACTCGGTGCTCACCACGTAGTACTTTGGCTTTGGGTTTCTTCGTGAGAGCGCGCGAGCTTGCAGCACTTCGTCGAGCTCGTTAGCTTGAGCCTGGGAGGCGCCGCAGGACGCGAGCGCGAGATGGCGGCGGCTGCCTTTTCTGCTGTCGATCACGTAAATGTCCTCGCCCCCGATGCTCACGCGCCACTGCGATGAGCGTCTTGCATCAAAGTATCTATCGTTGTCCTGGTCATCGTCGCCATCGTCGCGCATTCCGAAAGGGTCGGGGACTGGAGGGTGGACAGTGAACTTCTTGACGCGCGGGTCGTTCTGCGCCGCCATGTTCTTGAGAGTACCTGCGCAGGCGTTGCACGTGCGCTGCGGCGCGCCATCCTTGACGAGATGGTGGTGGCTGCGGCACTCCAGGCTGAACGGGAAGTACGTGCGCTGCAGCGAGCAGTCGTTGCACGCCAAGAGCCCGCAGAGCCGGCAGTGGTGCCGTCGTCGCGTCAGGTTGAAAGGCGCCAGGCAGATCTGGCACCGCTTGCTCGCTGTGTCTGGGACCCACTCGGCGGCGGCCTCTGGATGCGAGTAGTACGCGCGCGGGTCGCGCTTCCACGGGTAGAAGGAGATTGAATACATGATCGTGGCTTGTTTCTTGGACGACGTTGAAGTTGAAATGAACGACGACGAGCGCGAGATCGCCATGCGCATGCTCGAGAAGCTCTTGCGCCAGCGCCGTGTGCGCTTCTCGGGACTCGACGGCTCGTCTTCTTCCGGCTGGAGGATCACAATGTCGTCTTCATCGTCATCAGCGTTACCATGGTGGTAATGCAAACGTAGCTCTTCGTCGTCGTCTTCCTCTTCGTTGCAGATCGTCACGACGCTCGTGCCGGTGGTGCCGATCGAGCAGCGCTTCTGGGACTTGTGTCTTCGCAGCGGCATGCGCAGCGACCGGAACGAGAGCGACAGCGACGACGTCATCGACGACGAGGAAGTCGACGCAGTGGACGTTGACGCGGTCTTGCTGGTCAGGGAGAAATCTTCGGCACTGCTGTACTGGTCGGGGATGTTGAGCTTGTACACCTGGTGGTGGCTCGTGCTTGCGCTGTTGCTAACTACGGCGCTGCTGCTGCTGTTGCTGCTGTGGTGGTCGCGCAGGAGGGAGAAGCGCTGGCGCAGCGACGGCGACGCGTCCTGCATGATTCTAGTGCGACTGCGCGTCTCCGACCAAAACTCCAAATGCAAATGCACAGTGGCGCCGCGTCTCCCACTACAGCCAGAAAGCGCAGATGCATCCTGGGCATCACACACATACGTACACATCAAGAACGCAACCGCGGAAGCTTCGCCAGAAAGAGCGGGTTGCCGTCAACGCTCGCGTTCTTTCCGTTTTCGCGTGTTCTTCTTTTCCACAGCCACACACCAACACCAACACGATATATATGTCGACTTTTTGTATGGGCAAAATGAAGAGCTCCATTTGTGTGTGTGTGGCTGCTGTTTTTCGATATTTCGTGAGCGTGTTGTGCTTGTTTTGTCCAGTGTAACGGCTGATGCTTGCTCTTCTTGTTCGGAAAGTTGCGCCATCCATTTCCTGTCGTTGTCTATAGAGAGCGCTCATGTTCGAGATAATAATAGCTTCCACGGTTTCGCCACCACTTTCCTCCTGATCTTCCATTGTCTGTCAACATCCTGATCTTCGACTTGGCGCCTGTATGTCCCCAACGAACATTAGCTGAAACAACAAGTCGAATTCACGTGGTTTCTTTCTACGTTTCGCATATTCTTGGGTTTGAGTTCTTGCTTGCAGGCTGGCTGGACGGAACCTCGAGTGATCAAACGCCAGCGCTCTGCATCCGCATTCGAGTTTTTCCTGTTCAATGGCGATTTCATGAATAAGGGAGAAATTGTGATATACTTTGCGGGTGGGCGTGCCAATCTGTGGGTGTTTTCGAGCATCAGCGAATGGAAAATAAATAGCGACCCCAGTGCTGATATATATTCCATTGTAAGACCCCCACCACCGCATTTGCGTTTGATGGTTTGTCCGGACAGTGGGCAGCGCGAAGCAATGAAGGAGGACCCATTCATCATGAATGATCATGGACAGATATATGGACGGACGGATGGACGGATGGATTCATTTGACGTTTTCTGTTAGCAGTGGAAAGACCGCTCGATCCGGTCAGCGACGTTTCAAGAATCTGACCTCCAGATAATAGGTAGCACTGTTACATGCTGATTTAGTCAATATAATAGGGATATTTTTTTTATAATTGTTATTATATAGTATAAATAGGTATATGTATTGCATAAGGTATTGAAAACGATGAACGAAAAAGCGAATGCTTTTGAGCCACCGTTATTCTCTACATCTGTTGGGTCAAATGAACCCGAAAGCGTTCGAATAAATATTGAAACGGTCATTTTCGCTTTTTGAGGCAACTACACAAAAACCAACATACTCTGATGTCAATGCCAGAGCAAAAGAAGAATGAATGACAGTATGAAGAGCTTTTGCTAAACTAGACAATAGAGAGCGCAAAAGGTCGAAGCTTACAGATGTCAGGCTGGAGATTAGAGACTGACTGACTGGTGGACCGGCGCACTCTTCAATTTATGTTGGCTGTTGTGGAGAGATGCGGTGCGATGCGCTCTCCACTGCATTCCATTCCAATGGCAATGGTGATGGATTCGCGCGCGATCAAGCAAGCCAAGGCTCTCGAACTCACCCACAGTATTTGAAAGGAGCTTCTGTGCTTTAATCTTTGGATGGGCCCGAAGATTCGAAAGAGAGAAAGATTTATATCTCTTCACTCACAAACAAGGAAAGCCCCACCATGAGGATGGCAAAGACACGAAGTAGCATCCAATCTCGAAGAAGCTTTTTGTGAGCTACCTTGTGAAATCCGATTTCACCGGCCGTCAGCTCAGATGCTATGTGAAACTTGTATCAGTGTTCTACACCTGAGCCAATTAATTATCCAAGTCTCACTTGCAAAAGCAAATTTATTTTCCCTTGCTGACTACTTGTGCAAAAATCTGTAAAACTCGTGCTGCAAAAGTATTTCAGTGGCATTCGGTTCAATTGGCTCAACGATTTCGTTGATCAACATTGGGAGGTGTCAATGATGGAAGAAGAACATAAGCGAGCGTAAGAATGGTTGAGGTGGCCTTGCTTCTCCGGAGTGAGCATGCACCTGCGCAAAAGCTGTTGAAATAAAGAAGCAAACGCATGCACTGGAGGGCGGACGTGCGATGCGTGGACAAGGGAAACGAAAGATAGATGTGAACAGTCATGGATACGCACTCGGGCTGCATTAGCACTGGTTGTGCATGCCCATAAACTGCCAGCGCGTGCCAGTGAAGTTGTGCGAGATTTTGCATATGCAGGTAGGACTGACTTTCGTTCATTCTTTGTCGATAGTTCAGTGTGACGAATGGATGAATTTCGGGCGTAGCGCATGGAAAGTGGCCTACCCAAGGCAGATAAGCTTCCTCTTCAGAGTTGATATTTGTGGTGATTAAAGCTATTGTAGTGAGGAGCAAAACCATCCTTTGCAAGCACACCGTTCTAATACGCATCATCTACTGTGTTTCTGCTGGTCAAGTGAGTTTAACGATACCTGTGCAACCGCCTTCTGTCTGCGCAAGTCTTACGTGAGTGTGGTGATTAAGCTCATATTGTGATGTCCAAGGCGCATTAACATGCCGTCTAACTCGTGTGATGAAAAACAGTACTGGAAACATATACAGTGGTGGCAGGAAATATAAGACCACCATATTTTCCAGTGGTGTGAACGTAAAACTGCTTTGAACAAGCTAAAATTTGGACATTGAGACAGGACATGACCCAGATCAGATTAATCCAATGGCCTGGGGTATAGTCAAGAGAACTCATTGGCATGATGTGTGAATGTCCTATCACGATCTCACATCATGTCGCGCCCCATCAGCGTCTGCGAGAGAAATTAGTGGAAAACGGAGCGTTGGATACAGAGTTCATCGCCGTTCTCTATCTCCTCTGCTCTCCTAGACTACCTCAGTCGGCCATGCGAGCCCCATTAAATTCAAGGGTAATTTATTAAAATGCCCATTAGTTTGACGTGATTAGCTAAAATACCCACAAATTTCAACTACAGTGCTGGCCAAAAATATAGACCCACACGTATTTTTTGCATAAATTTAACCAACCACAGCAGATGAAGATCAAATTATGGCCAACGGAAAAGGAGGAAAAAACGGTTCGAATGCCGTTTTTTCGCTGAAAACGGATCAGCACAACCCACAAAACTCAAAGTTGATCCCTTATGTATGTGGCCAAAAGTATAGCCCCACATGCTGTTTTGTATTGATCAGAGGCTGATTTGCATGTTAGTTCTGCGCAAACGCGCTGCTAGTACTTAGTCTTAGCTCCGTCGCCTTTCAAAACAGCCACGCATCGCTTTCGCATGGACGCAAGCAGATTTTGGATCAAATCCTGACTGATTTCGGCCCAGGATTGCAAGATGGTCTTCTTGAGCTCCTCCTTGGTCATGAATTGCCGTCCATGGGCGTACACCGCCCGCGCAAGCATCCCCCACATATTTTCAATGGGGTTTAGGTCAGGAGACTTGGCTGGCCAGTCGAGAACCGTTTTTTCCTCCTTTTCCGTTGGCCATAATTTGATCTTCATCCGCTGTGATTGGTTAAATTTATGCAAAAAATACGTGTGGGTCTATATTTTTGGCTAGCACTGTATCTCTCTGCTACAAGTCACAGCCAATGTGCTGAGCTACATTTCTGTCAAGATAGCGACTAGATCACCCAGATTGCCTCCTGGAAAAAATTCTTCTAGGGCCAAAGCACTTTCAGCATTCAAGGCAACGAGGAGCGTCTTAAAGCCGCGGCTAATTGTGTCAACTGAGAGCTCCGCCCAGCTTTAGTGAAGCCAGCCGATCACTGTTTGTCGTTTCAGCGCCAAAAACTTAAAACTTGCAGTGCTGTCACGGCGTCTATGTGGGCGTAGCTTCTCCTACATTGTGCTCGCCCATCGAAATGAAACCTCAGAAAAAGAACAGACAAAGAAGCGTTCCACCAACCTTTGTTGCAGTGGATTTGAATGCCAGTTTGCTCCATTTGCTTAGAGACCTCAGCCCAGAAGCCTCCCCAAAGCCGTGATGTCGATTGTTGCTACTTGCTTGCGTCTTTAGTACCGCAGAGGGACGCTGTTCCAGAACAGCAAACGGAGCTTGCTTGTTGCCACTCAAAACCACCAAAAAGCATCGTCGTCATGTGGTTCTTCTCAACGCCGCCATTTCGGACCCACAATGTGCGCTCTCCTTTCTCGCTGATTGTGTGCGCTTGGCAGGCACTCACAGTTCATGGTTGTCTGACCTCCGTTGTAGACAGCCACTATGATGTGCTCGGTGATGGCCTAGCGCACGTTGGCACTAAAAGCCGCTGCGATTTGTTCGGAGCCCTTGGGTGTCTTTTGTCTAGTCCTTGTCTTGCGTCATGGAGATGGGTGGCGCTTGGCTAGGAATCACTTTCGCCAGCATCACGAGGTAGAAAATCTACCGCGTAGAATGCAAGGCTCTGTTGCGATCTCGCAAGCTTGAAATGTGAGCATGCGCAGGGATACTGGTAACCCCTCCTTACGTAGATTGTTGATTCAGAAGACCAGTTACTCTTTTGTTTCTGCGGACAATACTGCTGCATACCCAAGGTCGCGCGTCTTCTAGTGGCCGCCTTTGTCAGTGCGGACAGACTGCTCGATAGCGTCGACCACCTCAACCCAGCGGCACACCTGTCATCTCTTCGCTCTGACTTGACTTAACGTCAACCCAGGGACGTTCTCTTGAACGGCAGCGGCCATGCCGCATTCGCGGTCTTTGAGGACGGTATGCAGCGTCTGCTCATTTATGACAGACGCCCATACAAACTTCTTCGCGGCGCGGTGAGATCCCTTTGTAGCCGTTCTCGCCTTCGACTGCGTGCTCTCGGATATTGTGCACAATGAGTGGCATGGTACGGGTGATGTGAAATATATTGCGTTGTGATTAGTTAATATGTAGGTGACATTGATGTCGCTAAAAACAAAGGACTGTTGGTATTCTTTTTGAATTAGAAAACCTTAAGAGTGATGGTTGCTCTCTGGCCAATCTAATCATAGTGTAATTCTTTGTCGGTACCGATTTAATCCAACAACCACGAAACGAAAACTTGAGCTGCCCAAATAGTATTTACAAATCATGGTTTTTAAATATATATACAAATTGAGTTTCTCTAACGCATCGATGACGGCTTTGAATTCTGCGTTACGTAACCTTTTTTCGCTTAAAACCTTGCGAATTTAAATGGGTTTAGCTGTGGAAGATGATATTTTGGTTTATGCACTGAATATTAAGTTTGAGAAATCACGTTCTCGACAGAACCGTCCACCAGAGCGTGAAGCAGATGCAGCCGGCGATGACGAGCGCCAGGATCGTGTTGTTACGCAGCTTCTTGCGCCGGATTTGCGCCACGATCGAGTTGATACCCGCGAACGAGTTCGAGAGCGTGTTCATCTTTGAGCGCGAGTTCGTGAAGCGCGAGCGCTGGTTGTCTAGCGAGTTCTTTGTCTCCAGCGCTTGTCTGGAGGGGGAAAAATGAGGAGAACAAAAGCGTCAGCAGTGAGTACGTAAAGGTTACACACACAGCTCTACCTACTGTAATGAAAATGAGAAGCGCTGCGGAGCAAATCAATCGGAACGTACTCAATAATGCTGTTGGTCATGGAGCGCGAGGAGTCCAGCGCGCGACGCTCGTTCAGCAGCGAATCCATCTCCACGTCCTCCGAGTTGCCGTTCTTTCGTCTGGTGTTGCGTGAGATGCGAGAGAGGACAAATCGGTCAGCCTCAGAATGGACGACTTCAACATGCACATATTTCGACAAAAGCACACCACACTCGCTCACCTGTTTCCAAACAGCTTTTGCGAATCGCGTTTCTCTTGGAGAGCGCTCTGTTAACAATACGAAGTAGTAGCTATCAATGAACACCCATATCGTATCCATGCACTGCCCAAGAAAAGATAGGATGTGAACATGAACATACATACCATGGAGCGCCGAAACTCGGTCTTGAAATCAAAATAGAGTTCGCGATATCGCTGCAGCAGCGCTTCGTGCGTTTTCACAGACGACGTGCTCACAAACGCGCTCATCTCGTCGATTGTGTCGGAAAGCTGCTCGCGTGTGCATGTAGAAGTCAAAACAAAACAATAATCAGCACCTTGTCTTCCTTTCCCATGTCCAAGACACCTGGCACATTGTATTACATTAGTCCTTTCTTACCGTTGTAAGTGTGTTTTCGATATCCAGCGCCAGCTCATGCTCCCCAGTGGTGTCCGCAGGTGGGTTCTCTAATGGCCATGACAACAACAGAGGCAACAGATACATGTGAGATCCTACGTTCACACCAACCCAATCCGCCATGCACAATATCCAAACAGAAGCACCACACTCGTAACGCACCGACGTCATAGTCTGTGGACACGCGCGCCGCAGCTTTACTGATCGCAGTGTACGCCGCAATCTTGTCTTCCAGGTGGTGCTCGGCCGTGCGCGCTGCTCGCCGCAGGTCCTCCCAGGACTGCGCGCCAGACTGCATCATCATCGCGGTTTCTCTGTCTCGCGCTTGGGTTTCTCTTGCTTTTGGGGTCTTGCCTTGAAAATGACAGAGGAAAGCTCACGTGTTTTCAGATGGGTGGGTAAGTGGGTTTATTTAGATACCCATGTTTACCAAAACCCACAGACCCATAACCTTTGCATATTTTGTTGCAGATATAATCAAGCTATAGGATGGGTGGGTTAGAATATATAATCCTGCCAAGTAGACCCGGAGCTGTTGAACCCGCCCCACTTCCGCCCCCTCCCTTGTTCCACGTACGTTAGTCAGTTCATTCATTTCGGCGATTGATTGATCGATTGACTGAGCATGGCGTTCGAGCGCCTGAGCGCCTGTGTGGAGGAACTGCGCGCCGGCGGCAGCGCCGCTGACCAGCAGGCCCAGCAGCGCAAGCTGCTGAAAGAGCTCTTCTCCATCGAGCGCCGCTGGAGCCCCGAACTGCTCGCGCCGAGTACCCGCGACGCCGCGACCAACTCGGGCAGGAAGTTATCAGGCGGTAATGGACAGCTCTTTGCGCTCTTGCTGCAGGCGCTGCTTGTATACAGCGGCAACCACACAGGGAACTCTGGCGGCGGCGCCAGTGGAGCTAGCACACCGATGACCATGTCGCTCGGCTCGTCGGTACCGTCGACATCCGAGTGTATCCTGAGCCTGATCTGCGACCTGCTCGTGCGCGCGTTCGACTACTCGGCCGTGCCTGTGATCAACGAGACGCTCACGGCCAAGCACAACACGTCGATTTACGTGAAGGCGGCGCTCGTGATGGTCGTGAGCAAGCTGCCGCTGAGCGACGCGATCCCGTTCCTGTCGGAGATCGTGACGTTTACGAACAAGAACATCAAGACCGCCGACTACTTCATGAAGCAGTGCCTCATCGAGAGCGTCACGCGCGTGCTCGACAACGAGCTCCCGAGAGTCGTCGCACTTCATCCAGAGGCACTCCGTATCGTCAGCAAAACGTTTCAGGAGAAAACCCCCGAAGTGCGTCTCGCGGCAGCTGGTCTGCTGCACATCTTGGCGCTGCACACGAGTCCAGGGAACAGTCATTCAGGGAACACTGGAAGCGGTACCGGCAGCAGCAGTAGCTTGGGCAATAGCGGGAATGGTAGCAGCGGTGCGAGCAGTGGCAGTGGTGGCGGCGCTGGCAGTGGCAACAGCAGCAACAGTGGCACAGGCGGCAGTGGAGGTGTGACACAAGAAGCGATCATGTACATTGCGATCAAGGGTATGGACGACGCTGCACCAGAGGCTCGACGCGCATACTCGGCTGTCGTAGGCGTCGTGCTCGCGAAATTCGCAACGTCGACGCCTGAGAACGACTTACAGCAACAGCAGCAGACGACGGCAAGTGATGCGGGCAGTGCATCTAGTAGAACTCATGACGACGAGGACGCATCTCGTCACGCCGGCGAGCAGGAGAACGGCAGCAGCGGTGGTGGCACAAAGTCGAAATTGGCGTTCAAGATGCCCACCGTGCATCTCTCTGGGATGTCGCACCTTAACTTGCCGGGGTCACTATCGCGACGCAAAGCAGCAGCCGTCAACTTTTCGACCGTTGCGAGCATCATCGGGTACCTGAAAGAGAACGTGACGAGTCGATATCTTTCGACATCGAACCCAAACCAGAGTCACGGAGGCATTCTCGCAGCGTACTCAGTTGCGCTCGGCAGCATGTTCGAGCACCTACCGCCAGATACGATCTCGGAGCAGCAGTTTAGTGAGATCATCGATGCGACACTCAATATTCTCGATCACCCGTTCGCGTTGGGAGACCTGACACGTGCGCGAAATGCAGTCTGCTATGTGCTCCGCTATGGTCTGTATCCGTGCTTGACAGAGAGACAGCAAGAGGCGCTGCTCGGATCGTATCTCCACAAGCTGAAGGAAGAGGCAGCAACAGCAGGAGAAGGGCATCACCACAAGTTGCTATCGATCTTGGTCGAGATCAGTCACATGCTGCAGTCGATGGGCGAGGCATGTGTGAGTCATGCGCAGGATGGAACCGCGACTCTGCAAGGACTACTGTCGCACGAGAAGCAGAGTGTTCGCTTCCAGGCAGCCGTGGCACTTGCGTCGCTGGTGACTGCGCTTCCATATAAGTTGAAATCCGTTCTTTCGAGCTGCATCAGCGGACTCCGAGTCACTGCCGAGTACCTGTTGCAGACGGGCTTCTCCGCAGACCCCGTGCCTACGTCTGGGGGAGGAGCAGACGAACTGCAAAACGGTGAATCGACCAACTTGAGGAGCTTGGCTCACCTGTACATTGTCCAGGGGCGATCGTCGGCGATTGCACACATCTTGAGAGCGATCAAGCTTCAGAACGACGGCGGACTCTCGCACACTGTGCTCACCGACATCCTCCAACTCGCTGAGCAGCTCATTGAGAGTCAATTTCTTGAAGGCTGCACTGACAGTGTGTGGCTGACGTGCACACGAGCGGGGTGGACACTCGTGGGCAGCCTGGTTGCAGTGAACGACCAGCATTGGATCCACACGAGCGTGCAGAAGTTACTGAATCTCTGGCTCAAGTCGAGTGTGCTACACACGCGAGAGTCGTCGCTGGAGCTCCTGCGCATCGAGGCTGCCGTGATCGCGCTGAACGGATTTCTGAGTTACTGCAAAGACCTGACGTCCAAGTCGGACAGCGTGCAGATGCTTGCAGCGTACATCCTGAACGTCTTCCTCTCTGCGACTCAAGACCGCCTCAGCAATCCACTGAAACGTCGAGGCCAAGTTGCTCGCTACCGCGTGATCACGTGGCTCATCAAGTCATTTGTGCTGCTGCCGCCGATTTTCAGCGACTCGTACATCGTGCTGCTGGACCTCATCGCAGAGTACTCTGTCGCACAGTCGCTCACCAGCCTGCGCCAGTCCGCACTGGTTCCAGCGGAGTCTACTTTTTTGCATAACGCGCTCTCAGGGGTTGACGACCCGCTGGAGATGGTGAGCACGGCTCGTCTCGTTGCAGGAGATAATCCAAGCGTGCTCTACTCTCGCGAATTGAACCACATCCTGGCTTTGCTTCAGCACGAAAACGCGCTCTCGGATACCGAACTGGAGGTCCAGTACATGGACAACTTCTGGGGCGTCGTGTGCGAAATCGAAGGTGTAAATGACGTGTACGATCGAGGGATTTGCAGTAGCTTCACATACGTGCGACTTGTGGACGCGAGCGTGTTCCTGTTTGGGCGAATCTTCCACTTTGTCCCAGAAGAGCTACAACTGCGATGCTTGCAGCACTACGCTGGCTTGCTCGCAGACGGTCGCGTGGACTGTGAAGTGAACGTGTCGTCTTTGCTATTCGCTGCGATTCGCGAAGCAAAGCATTCGCATGTGAGTCCGCCTTCATCGAGCTCTTTCTGGCCGCAGCAGATGCAGACGATGCTGTGTGAGATGATCTCGAGTGAGAATGCAAAAGTGCGACGAAGTGCAGGCGAATCGCTCGGTATGCTGGCGTCGCTCATCAGCGAACCAAACTGCAAATTACTGGTCCAAGAGATCGAAAAGCGGCTGGTCGCCGAGAAGCTGCCGCTTTCCAACTCGATCTCGCCGTTCGGTGGGAACTCGGATGCCGACGCGTCGGTTCTCTCTGCTGGTGCGGCTTTTGCGCTCGCCTGCATCAAGCGAGTGTGTGGATCCCGGATTTCGATCGACACTGGGCTCATTTTCAGGTTCGCGGGCGAGATTTCGCAGCCGCTGAGGACTTGGATCTTGCATTCCTGGAGCATTATCGTCGAATCCGTGGGCTCAACTGGCGGTGACTACGAGCAGTACATCAAGTCGACGTCGTCGCTCATCGATGCGCACCTCCTTGCAGGGTTCAAGTACTCGAAGACGAACAAGCGCGGTCTGCGGTGGCACATCAGTGCGAAAGTCGCGATTGGACGGATCATCAACGGGGTTGTTGCAACCTTAGGACCAGACTTGTCGAGCTCTGGGAAGCGCTTGCGGGAGTTCTACACGATCTGGGACTTGCTGCGTCAAGATGGAGACTTGCGCGTCGAGCTCGAGTACCTGAAGTTCCTGGAGCAGGTTGTGGTGTTCGCGCCAACTCGTTTCCAGCACATGGATCTCATGTACATCCTTGGCGTGTTGTCCGACGCGTTCATCTTTACGCCTGGTGGTGGCGTGCCGACTGGCAATGCGCCGCAGCCATCGCCTTCAGCTTCTTCGACGGGGTCTTCGTTTGGATCGTTGGGTGAACAGCATCGCCAGAACGTGCTCATTCGAGTGAACGGCATCGCGCGCAGCATTCTCCAGCAAGTGGGCATGTCGTGTATCCGAACGCTCGTCGAGCGTGATCCGTCGCAGATTCAGCGCCAGAATCTGCAGTGTCTGCTTTTCCACGCGCTCCACGTCGAATACAATGGCTTGACATGGCAGTATCTGCCAGGAGTGCATGGCATGTGGGACTACCTGACGTTCAAGGTGTTCATGTCGTGCAAGACACGAAGCGGAGCGCAAGAGATCCGCGATACGATTCTGTCACTGGTTGATATCGACAGCGCCAATGTCCAAGGACACCAGCTGATTGTCTGGTCGCTCTTCTGTCGTAGCATCGCAGTCGGCGAGTCGGGGGCGTCCTCTAGTGCTGGGAACTCGGAGCAGCTCATGATGAGTCCAAAGGGGATCGACGGCATCGCTGGTCTCTCTTTCTCAAGTAGTGGCGGTCCAGTGGAAGAAGGATCAGGATGGGGACTCCCAAAACCTGGCGCTATCGAGAGCAGTGACAAAAGCTTGCTGTCGTCCGATGCGATGGCTGCGCAACTCGAGATCTGGCGCAACACAAAGAGAATCGTGAGTGAGTTCATGGCAGTTTTGCCGCCACTCTCTCGGCAAGTGCGTCACTTTGCAGTCGACTGTGTGCTTCGAGTGATTGAGCTTGTTTCGACGAGCGGCCGACGAGACTCGACACTGCACTTCGATCTCGTGGACGCGCGGAAACACTTTCTGCAGCAACTTGAGACGGACCGCATGATAGCAACGACCGCTGCGGGTCAAACTGACGCGAAACCAGAATCACACAAAGGGGACAACTTCCTGTGCATGTACCTGGACGAGTTTGTCACGCTTGCATGTCACGCTGCAACTGCCTCTGCCGATGGGAGCGAGCTCCAGATGTTCCAAAGCGTTGGCTTACGGCTCTTGAACGTCTTGGTGCACAAGTTTGCATCCGCTCGCGACCCGGAAGTTCCCACTGGCGACGCGTTCTTGCTTGACCCGTACCAAGCTCAAATGACGTCTGCGATTCGCCAAGCTCTCAAGCAGTCCCAGTCCCAGTCGTCGTCGTCGTCCACAAGCAGTAGTGAAGGAGTTGTGGATCTGTACGCGCCTTTGCTGATTGAAGCGCACGGGATCTGTGGCGGTTCGATTGCCTCTCGCTTGGTTCAGGACAAGGTTGCGCTGGGGAGAATTCTCAAGATGGTCGCTGCTGAAGATTTCGGACACGCGCAGTTCATTGGTGACGAGGTCACGCGCGTTACGCTGTCGCTCGCGAACCTTTCGTGCATCGCGCAGATGCTGGTGTCGAGCATCTCTCAAGCTGTTGCTGAAAGTCAAGGTGAAAGACACAGTAGTGGCGGCAATGTCGCGTCGTCGCCGCTTGTGAAGGTGTTCCTCACTACATTCGCGTCGAACTCGAGTTACCTGGTCGACTGCTGGAAGGATGTGACGCTCTCGTACGGTGTGCTTATGCGCGGCTCGGGTCAGTGGCCGCACATCGAGGACGAAAGAGAGTTCCTCCCTGGCGGTGGCGCAACGATTTCGAAAGTTTTGAAAACGCTGCTCCCAGTACCAACGACAGAGTCGCACGCCTCATCCTCCAGTTCCGCCGAGAAATTCCGTGAGGTATACAAACGCTACTGGCCCAACATTCTGAGCGCGCTCGTCTACGCCCGCGCGCACTTGCCGAGTTCTTTCCACAACGGAGCACATTCGCCAAGTATTTCCAGTCTGCTGCTCGCGTTCTCAGTGTTTCACCTCAACACTGGCGTTCGAGATCGTCAGGAAGGTGATGCTCAACTGGTTCCAGTGATTCAGACGATGCCACTGTTGCTGAAGAGTTTAGAGCAAGAAGAAACTCAACGAGGAGGCGGGGGCCAGCATCTTTTGAGGTCCTCGACGCCATCCGAGTTCCTAGGGCTCTACCAGAGCAGTGTGAGTGCGCTCGTGAATGTTGCGCTGCGGTCTTATGGAGCGAGTCGAGTAGAGGCTTTGAAGGCGCTCTTCTCGTGTTTAAAGAAGGAGACGGTTGCGTACTGTGAGAGTCAACTCACGAGCAACCAGGAAGACATTCGAGGTTTCTATGCGCTCATTGGCCAAGCAGCGCTGTGCCCCGCTGAAGCTTTCCGCCTGATGTGCGATCCAAGCAAGATTGTGCATAACAGTACGGCCCACTTTGGCGAAGTGGTGCGATACGCGACTACGGGCATCGTGCTTCTTCACACCACCGAAAAGATCAGAAGCCAGGTGGTCCACGCGATTGGCATTGTCGCGCAATGCTACCGCAGCATTCAAGATCGTGGCGAGATTCAGGATGCTGTTGTCGCGCTGAGCCGCGCTTCGATCGAGTCCACCGTTGTATTCTCCAAGAGTTTGTCGCTAACAAGCCCGTCTCAAGATGACTCGGCGCTTACTGAAGTGATCCGATCCGAACTTCGCGGTACCTTTAGCTTTTTCGTGCGCTGGGTGCAGGAAGAACTAGTCGTCGCACGCGAACGTAGCGTTGTGAGTGGCCTTGACTTCGTCATGCGGCTGCTCACAAACCACGCAGTCTCGTACCCGTCGTTCCTCGCGGACGACGCTGCGTCTTTCCACGCTGCCATCACAAAACTTGCAGTCGACATGCTAGAGGTGCACCGCAGCGACGGCGATCTGAGAAATCCGCTGTTCAGTGCACATTTAATCCAAGGGCTGGTTGGGATCACGAGAAAGCTGACTGATGTGCAGGACGTGGCGACCACGCGCTGGTACTTTGCGGCACTCGGTCCGTCGCTGGTGCAGATCGTCGAGCAATGGCAGACCGTCAGTAGCAACACCAGTTGTGATGCCGTTGGTGAGCTGGAACAAACGCAGGAGCTGCTGCAGTTGCTCTCCTCCCAGCTGGACGAGTCATTCGGCGCCGCGTTTGTGCACTTGGTTCTGCCAAAGATTGCTGGGATATTGCAGGCGCACAGCACAAGTGAGCACAGTGCGCAAGTGTCTGCAATCATCGCGAAATTGCTGCTGTCGTTCGCGCAAACGCGCGCTGCTGCGTTCAAAGAAGTGGTCGTCGCGATGGACCCCGCGCTGCGCAGCGTGCTCGAGCTCGCTCTACGCAATGCGCTGACCGGCGGAGGAGGCGCATTAGCCCAGCCTGCTCCAGCTGCTGCCACTGGCAGATCGCTGGATCTGAGTCGATACGGATGAGTGAGACAGATAGATAGAAGCGTGTCATCAATACAAGAGTGAGTGTTTGCCTTCGTCCACACAAGAAACAACAGACCTTCGATGGCGATTAACACGATCGGGTGATTTATTCATTGACGAAATTCGTCAACCTGGGGCTTTTAACATTTCATTTTCCCTTCAAAAGTGCCTTGACAACTATGTTGCCGTTGATGCGGCGGTCGATTTGCTGACTACAGCGTCATGACCGGCTTGGCGGGACCAGGTACGTTCTGTATGGACAGCAGTTCCGCGAGTCCTCGTAGCACTGTGTGCACGAACGACATGCTCGCGAACTGGGGATGGCACCGGAAGAGAGGGCATTGAGAGAGCCACTTATCAGTTTTGGGTACTAGGACAAGGCTCATCCATACTCACAGACAGCAACACAAACATACCTCAACGCGTCCACTTTGACTCACTGAGACCTCGGCCATGCCGATGCTTTCAAGCTCAAATGCCGCCATGCTGAGCGGCAGCGTCTCAAAGTACAGATCCTCGGTCATTTGAATTAGCTCTGCATGGAACACAGCAACAATGGTCGTTCATGGTTAACTGTTGGTGTCGTCACGATACAAACGCGCGCATTACGGAGTTGGTACCTGGGATCGTAGATGGGACATCGTCCGTTTGCTTGGACTGCTCGCAGAGACGCCGCAGTGTCACCCAGGGCACCGTGAGCGTGTACTGGCGCACCAGACTTTGCTCATCCAGGTTCCGGTACTTGAGCAGCAGCGGCTGCTTCGCTTTCTCTAAGAACCACACACAGCAATACGACCATGTCATGAGTCCACCAACTCCTCATACTGTACGCAACGTATCACCCTCTTCGCTCTCTATACCTGGATTTTCTTCTTGCGGAAGCGGTGGCTGTACTTTGTCTTCCTTGGCAAGCGAGTCCACGACCCAGTTGCGCGCGAGCCACTTGAGGTTCGCGGGCGAGATACTGATCCGCCGCTCGCTCACAATGCACTGGAAGCGCGTCTGCAGCCACATGCAGGCGCTCCCGAGCAGCTCCTCATGGCCGCGCAGCAGCACAACGTACTGCTGCTCCTTGGCCTTGCGCTGGATCATGGAGCGCCGCTGCTGTTGCTCGTCCTCCTCTTCAGAGGGAAAGTAGAGCACGAAGCCGCCTCTCCGCTGCTGCGTCGCCCCCTCGCTCGCATCCTTGCTCTCTCCATCCCCTCGTGCTGTTATTACTGTTGCTGCTCTATTCGCTCGGGGATTGTAGCCGGCACCAGCCGCAGGGCTCAGCACCCCACTTACAAACGTAAAGCCGCTGCGCGCTGTTGTTGTCGAGTCGCCGGTCTGCGCTCGTACCCTGCTGCCAACGCCCTGGCTGGCTCCAGTATTTTGCTGCTGCGGTAGCTGCATATGCGGCTCCAAGTTCACGTCGCCGGCGTCTCGCTCCTCCAGCACTTCGAACGCCACGAACGCGTCCGTGTGGCGGATGCTCACCTTGTACCCGAACTCCTTCTTGAACACCAGCAGCGCCTCGTTGCGCAGGAACTTGACCAAGTCGTGCGCGTACGCGCTCAGCTCGTGGCGGCGGAAGTGGTACATGCGCGACATCCAGTGGATCGCCCAACGCCGGGCGAGCAACACGTCGCCCATGCTCGCGTCGCCGCCGCTCTCCTTGCCGTCTGCGGTGGTGGTGAGCGCGCTGTCAGTCATCACTGGCGCTTGCGAATGCGCTTGCGCTGCTGGCGGTGATCGTGGTACAGGCGAAGAGAATGGAGGAGGAGGAGCAGGCGACCGTGGCGTCTTGAGAGGTGGCTCGTTCATCATCAGCAGCACCTGTGCCGGCAGGTATCGCTGCTTGCTTCTTGTCCTTTTTCGAGTGATTTGCGTATTCTGACTGGCGGAATATTTCAATACTAAATTTTCACCCACGAAAGGAAGAAGCGATTACCTATTGGGATTACCAGTTTCTCACACAGAGACACACCAAACAGCGGGTGGGAACGCCGCTGTTCTGTCTGCACTATGGAGAATGCATGGAGAATGCGTACTCGAGGCGAGCGCTCCTCTCTCCTGTGGACGCTCTTGTTTAGCCTAGCGCTTGCACAGCATTTACTCAACTCCTACAATGTGAGGTACCGACCACTATACTACACACGCCTATTTGCTTAACTCCTACCCGCACGTGATGACCTCCGTCCAGTTCAACTCGTTCATCTGCACGGTGCGCAACCACGTGAGATCGTCCCAGTTGAGCGCCGAGAAGTACTCGAGCGGGACTCGGTACTCGCGGCGCGTGGTCGCGGAGCGGAGGACGATGACGCTCGACGTGGCGGAGAACATGCGCCATGAGAGGTACACGATCGGGTCCGTGAGCATCGTGACGTTCATCAAATAATAGACAGACTCAGCTGTCGGAGAGCGGTCGGCGAGCGACTCGTTCGCCATTTCTTCTAAGTGTGGCGGTGTCGCTGGTTTCGCTTGTACCCGCTCGTCGACCTTTGGAAAGACGGTGCGTGGCGCTCGACGGTGCAGGAGCGAACTCTCCATGCGACTTAGTTGGAAGAGATCATCATTCCAGCTCACTGCCAACGCGCTTGTCGGCCACAACACCCCAGTCGAAAGCGGCGCGAACGAGTGCGATCGCCAGAACACCAGCTGCATGCGTGACTTCGGACGCACGCGTTTCAAGACGAACGAGAGAATGGTCGCGATGGTAACGAGCACGACTGCCGAGCACCCAACGGCTTTAACGTCCAGGAAGATCCCTCCGAGCGTCGATTTCCCACCTCCGCCATAGTTTGAGCCCAGGAACGACTCGAGCAGCGGGTGCACCCGAGAGAGCACAGGGAGAGGTTGGATTTGTCGGACCGGTGTCCAACGCAGCGAGATCAAGCGGAACTGGGAGATGATCGTCAGCGACGAGATCATCGCGATTGAGAACTGCGGCATCCCCCAGATGCCCTGGAATGGCGACCAACTGCGTTGCGTGGAGACCCGCACGACAATGTGC
>JALBZD010000194.1:0-49153 GCA_038050675.1 Globisporangium cylindrosporum | reverse complement strand
GCATGAAATCACTTTCGCGACCGTCACTTAAATCACTCGCGTGTTTCAGCTGCTCCAATGGAAGAAGAACGAAAGCCCTGGCAACGCGCTGAAAGTTTCAACATGCATATGTTAGTGACTCGCTCGAGGCAATGAATAGCAATAGTCCTGTCGTGTTTAACTCACCCTGGAGTCTTGTGCAGTCCACATCTCCAACAACCCGTCAAAATATAGTACAAACATCATTCGGCACTCTTTCCCAACGACTGCTTGCGCAACAGAAGCACAATTACTCGCAAGCGCTTGGAAATCATCTTCGGCTCTTGCAGCGCCTTCACCCGAGGATAGAGTATGTAGCTGGCTACTCGCACCAGGAAATATCTCAGGCGTTGTCAGATGTGTTTGGTATCGGGTCAGGTACTGAAGCTCCGGCCACGTGACCTCGGTGCAGTTCGCACGCACTAGCGCTTTGTGAACCGCTTGGTAGACGTTCTTGATGTTCTTGAGCTCAGTTTGGCTTTCCAACGGATGGTCCGAGAAATCCGGAGGGCTCGCTCGCAACTCTTGATCAATGAGATCCATCACCTTGTCGACACCCACACACTTGAATCCATCTCTGGTTCTCCTCGAGCTTTTGCTGGCCGCTCGAAAATGCTTTCTCAGGTACAATAAAGGTAGGAACAGCGCCATGTCATCGCCATCTTTTTCAACTTGAGCTCTGGGATCACCATCACCGCGAATCAGGTGCGTGAGTCCAAATGCGTCCAGTAAATCGTCGTATCCAACTGGAAAATCATCTTTGTTTCTCCAAAATGAGGACTCTTCCTCGGGGCTCAGCGACTTGAGAAGGCAAAGATACGCGTTCTGACCCACTACAAGTTTGACGTCACAAAGTCGGACTGTTGTGTTGGAGATACCATAGTCCATCGTCATTCCATCCCATAAGACTTGGATCTTATGGTCTGTAACCAGACTCTGCAGCACCTTTATCCCAGAAGAATCCGCAATGGACTTTGTGCTCTTTTGCTGAATCGTCAAGTAGCGCAACAGTGGATCAACACAGATCCCCACCTGCGAATCAGAGATCGCGAACTCCATAGTCCTGATACGCTCGCACGAAGCAACTAGCTGGTGCTGTATCGGTCGATGCCGTGAAAGCTGTACAGCGGCGCTGGGAGATTGATCGTTCAGCACAACCTTGGCAATGATCGAGTCGATAACCTCACTCATGACGTACAGCTTCAATAGAAAGTGCATTAGGTTGACTTGAGGAATATCAAGTGCGTAATGACAAGGCAATTGCACTTTACCTCTATATCACTTCGCCTCAGCAGCTGAGCCGACTCTCGGGGTTGATGAGGAGTAATGAACACCAGCTCGTTCGCTGGGTGGAAGAATCGCAGACTCGAGGACAAGCGCACTTTCACGAGTCCTCCAAACGCTTCGTTTGCAATAACCTGGATCACCATTCTTTCTTCAACAAGGTCCGAGATTTCTGCGACAATGCGGAGGCCCACTCCACGCTGAATAAACGGATTGCTTGGCAGGAAGATCTCGTCAGACCCCGCATCAACATCGAGCCCCAAGCTCAGCTGACGTCCGCTCTGAAGAAAAAGAAACCAAACAGAGAGGCAAATGTTAATTAGTATGCGAATTTCGAGTGCAAGGAGAAAGTCAAATAAACATTACTATACGGGAGCAGAAGGTGCACTCGGTGCCCTCCGTTGCAGACTTTTCGTGCTTCGTGCAGATGTCGTGCCACGCGCCGACGAAGCTCCAGTCAGTCGTCTCTTTGGGTCTGGTCTTCCGTGTGTGGTCAACTGTGACTTCATATCACCGCTCTTTGGGTGGGGAGAAAACTTCGAGAGGATCTCCGCTTCGATGGAATCGCTATCGCAAGTCGGCGATTGAGTGAGGCTAGTCTTTCGCTCGCCGCTTCTTTCCGATACGGAGCAAGGATGGTGTCGTCCATGCAAGCTTTCTGCCGTAGAAGCGCTGCCTCGAGCTGGTTGTCGCTTCTTCCCTCCTCTTGCTTGTGAGAGAAGCTCGAGTTGCTTTGCAAGCCGCTGGTTTTTCTTGATCTCTTCTTGTTGAGCGATCTCTGCGGCTTGCGCTTTCTTCTTGTAAAACTCAAGCTCTTGGGCTTCAATATGATCCTTATTTCCACCAGCAACTCGAGGAGAAGCAGTCCCAATAACGAGAGAGCTTTCGCGGCGAATGGAGCTTGACACTTTTAGTAGCACTAGTCCGACCTCAAGCTCCAGTTTCCGAGCTGTCAGCATTCCAGCAGATATCTCCATGGGAAGAACGAGTGTTCCGACATCAGTCTCCCGAAAACCCAGGGACAGCATCAGCGCTGTTCCGCCTCGCACACTTTCAACCACTTTCGAGTACGTCTGCGTGGACGTCTTCAGCTGCCTATACCTGCCGTCATCTGGATGCTTCAGAATGTTCGCTACACAAAGAATTGCCAGCTCGACGAGTCTCATCCAGCCAGAGCAATCGGTCATAAACCCGATCGCCCGCGCAACCGCGCTGACGTCGCTTATTGCAGAGAACTTCATCCCTCGACAGTGACCGGAAACGACAGCGGCGATGGTTTGAAGACGCGCGATCGTTCCAGAATCAAGCGTTTGACAAGGTTCCTGAGCAGATTTTGACGTCTTGAAGCACACTTTCTGGGGCTGAAGCGCAAACCTGACATCGCGGTCCTTTGATTCAGAGTCTTGACTTTCAGTGCTTGGTAAATCGCGAAACCCGCAAAGTCGGAGGAGCTCCCGTCCTGCTTGGAAGCGAAGCAGCTTCAGCCAGATTTCGTTCTTCTCACGAACACACCATAGGTCTTGCTTGGCAGGCTCTTCGACAATTTTGTGCAGCAGCAACAGCAAGCATTTGAGTCCATGTGAGGCTTCAAGGAGACTCGCGCCAACTCGCAAGCGTCCTACCACCAGCGATATCTGCTCACAAAGCGTAAGGTTATCTGTTTTCAAGAACGGTATTTGCTCGTGTGTCACTTTGGTATCGAAGGGATGATCCAACATCGGACCCAGCGCAGCCACAAAATCCGCGAAATCGACCCTCCTGTCCTTGTCAATGTCGAACGCGTCAAACCTCATCCAGCCTGGCGCATGTGGATCACTGTTAGTCCGATCAAAGTCTTGCTCAATCAAGAATCCACGCTTGTCCTGGTCGATTGATTCGAAAACCTTCTTCGTCATTTCGATTTGCATTCGCTGGACAGCGGTTTTGTTGAACGTGTCCACGGCATTCTTCCCATACGGATACATTTTCACAATCGCAGAGTCTTGACGATCTGTAAGTCGGCTCTCTGGACGACAGGGAAGCTTGCTCGCACCTGTGGAAGGAGATCTCGTGCGGATGATATCAACGAGGTACTGCATCTCATCTTGGAGCAGCGTGTCGATTTCTTGCTTCTTTCTCCACAAGAACCACTCCATTTGCTCACTGACCCGCGAAAAGCTGAAATTTGACAGACTGGCCTCGGATGATCTGTTCCCTGAGACGCGCTGCTTGCTGGCTTCGCCTGAAGCCAGCGTCCCTGTCCCGCGGAGTGCAAACACGTTTCCCTGGGAGGTTTCCACGAGCTCGTACCCTATCGACTGCATCAGGTCGGGTGCGAATGGCAAATAGCCGATCTGCTTCTGGAACGTTTTGTTTGCTTCACGAATGCGCCAGTATCGTGAATCTTTTGAGTTTTTGAGCACATTTTCGATGTACGCTGACATGTTTTTCAAAATCTCGCTGCATTCATCGAGAGTGAGAGGCAATTCCCGCTCCCGCTCCATCGAGATTCGTTGAAGAATCGAGCTGATGCTCTCGACGCCGTCAAATAGAGAGAGCTCTGCATCAAGCTCCACACAGCTCTCGCGTAGTTTGTCCAAGGTGATCTTCGAAAGAGCACTTGCTCGCTTCCCACCACCAGTCCTTGCACCGCGAAGTTCGAAGTGGGTCTTGTTGTGCTCAACAAAACCAACTGCCTCCATCAAGTGAGTTGCTCCGTCAAACCGACCAAGTTTTTGCTGGAACGCAGAGCTATCAGCGCGGATACGCCAGTAATCCGAGTTGTTTGGGAACCGAAGCACTTTCAAACAAATGTTCCGCACGACTCCAATTATCCGGCGAACTTCCGCCACCTCTACTCGAAGTCGCAGCTTCTCAATCGCATTACTGATTGTTGGTGCTGATGTGAGCTCATCGATAACAAATCCACACGCAGCGTACACTTCAACGATTGATACTGTGGCAGCCCTCTTTCGTAGAGTCGCTAGCGCGGGCTCAAGCATCGTCGAATCATGCACAACTTTGGCTGCGAACACACGGAGCTGGGACGTCGAGATACTGGGATCATTCGACTCGGACTCATCGGGCTGTAATGCTTCAAATACCTCTCGAAATCGCAGTATCAGGTCTTGCTGGGCTGGCGTTCTCCCCACTGATAGACGTCTCACCAGATCCCCATGTCGATTGCAGACAGCATCCCCATTTGAGAACAAGCACGAAGCAACAAACGCGATCGGACGAAGCTCTAGCGATTCACTGGAAGTCGGTCGGCTATCGCTTGAGCCGTAAAGCTGGTAGTAGCAGCAAAGAAATTCGGGTAGCAGCAAGGTGTTGTGAGGCAGCAAGTGCATTTGCTGCAAGTACACTTCTAGCGGCTTGTTCGGAACTGCGTCGTGCGTGACTCGGCCGAGAATTTGGCCAATCTCGAAAACTCGGATGCGCGATGGGATAATACTCGGTAGTGAAAAATCGTGGAAGAAGCGCTGCAGTGTGTCAAAAGTCCGAAATCCCAGTTTTTGCTGCCAAAGCTCCAATTGCCGTTTGCTCTCATGAAAAGATGCAAATCTTCCATCCAAGACGGACGCAATGCTCTGCTCGATACGAAGCTTGCTTTGTCGATGCTTTGCGTACGCGAATGCCAGCATCATTGTCTTGAACTCAAACGACCGATGCACCCGAAGTTCTTCATTCGAGTCAAACCATTCTGCCAGCGTACTCTTCACATTGAACTCGTCGAAGCCTTTCTTTTTCGAAGCACATAGCTCCTCGACCAATGAGACGATTTTGCTTTTTAATATTTTGCCTTTCCCTCCGCTATCTTGCGCTCCGAAGTTGTTGCGATATTTCTTGAGCAGTGAAGGCTCAAAGAGCTGAGACAGAGTCTGTAATAGGGCAAGAGCAAAACGTCAGTATCCAGCGCATATTGCGCAACTTGGGAGAGTGAGCCTACCAAATCTGTCTTGGACTTCGTTGCTTTTGACTGGGATGAAGATCCACTATCACCTCTAGAGCTAGAGCTGGACGATGAATCCTCGCTGCTGCTGCTCTGATCTGTCGATACAAGCGTCAGCTTTGGTTTCCGCTTCATCACTCCTTCCTCGAAAAGCTGCAGCAAAACCAACAGTACTATGTTAGCATATCTAGAGAGAACGAGAGCGAAAATTGTAGGCACGCACCGTCATCGCTAATTCTTCCAGTAAAATCAGTGAGTCTTTCTTTATACCGTTTCTACGTGAACACATTTGCCAACCACAAAATGTCAAACAACGCATCTCCATCGCGCTCGCCAGAAGTAAAGCAACTGGACGGTGTACCTGTTCGGAGAACCTTTCCTTTTCTTCGTTGCCTTCTTCTCGTTTCCATCGTCGCTCGAAGAATTGTAACTTTTACTTGGGAGAGCCTTCAGTGCGTCTGGCGGAGCATCTTCCTCTATGTTACCATCTTCATATTTAATCTGCAAGGGCAATATCAATTAGCAAATAACAGCGAATATGACAGCAAGAGCATGTTTACAAGGTGACCGATACTCACTGTGTATGTATCGTCTGAATTTCTTGCCAGCACGGTTGCCGCTTCCCACTTTGGTACCATTCGAGGCTTCGAGAACTTGCTGGCACGCTTCCACTTCGCCAGAACTTTTTCATTCCGCCGAAACATAGATGGACTGCTCTCCGTTGACCTCGCTTTGCGCTTCGACTTTGAGGTACTGGGTGGAGAATCAGACTCCTCGGATTCAGAGCAACGACGAAGACACTTTGACGGAACTCGTTTGCCTGTGTCCCCGTCGCCGTACTCGACGTCACAAGTGTGGTCGGAGTGTACACGAGTTACAGTTGCAAGCCTCTTTGTCTTCGACTTTCCACTTTTGCAATAAAAAACGCGAGCCCCCATTTTGAAAGATGTCGACTTATCGCTCTCGGATCCATCCTTCTCATCTCCAGGATACGAGCGACCACCGCTTGATTTGCTTGTCTTCGTCGCTGCTTCCATCCCCCACCGACGATCGCTATCAGAGTCCGAAGTTGGTTTCTTCTCATTACCAATGCCTTTCGCTTCTACAACGCTTTCAACATAAGCCATCTCCACCTTCATCTCCACGTCGCCGTCTTCGTACTCCACGTCGTACGTCCCGTCGGAGCGCACGCGTGTGATCTTGCCGGCGAACCACTTGCTCCCCTTCTTGAACCGCGCCTTGACCTTCTCGCCGACCACGAACCCGCGACTCTTCTTGGACCTGGGCGACGCGGGTCGCGCGCTCTCAGTCCGATCGTCGTCCAGGTCGTCGTCCCGGCGCTTGCCGCGAGCAGCGTCGCTGCTGCCACTCGTGGCGACTGCCTCGATGAACGCCATCTCCACCTTCATCTCCACGTCGCCGTCTTCGTACTCCACGTCGTACGTCCCGTCGGAGCGCACGCGTGTGATCTTGCCGGCGAACCACTTGCTCCCTTTGTTGTATCGTGCTTTGATTTTGGCACCTACTGTGAAGTGTGATGCACTTTTGGAACTGGAATTTGTGTTTGTGGCTATGCTGCCGAGCCGCGATGGTTGGGCATTTGGAGACCAATGCTGGGCTGGTCTCATTCCAACTGGAGAGGCAGCGCCATCCCCTGCAGCGAGACGAATTGGTGACTTGGAGATTGACCTCACGTCATCCATAGCCTTCGCTTCTACAATGTCGTCGAGCGGTACGTTCTTCTTGAGCACCCCGCTGTTGAGCTTGACGACGCATGACTGTGATGAGTCGCGGATCTGCATGAGCACGCCGACCTCATCCGTGCCAATGATACGCACGAGGGCTCCCGTTGCCAGCGGCATTGTGGTCTGAATCAAGCACGGGTGCCAGTAGCGTCAGTAACCTCAGCTGTAACCGTGGCGCCAGGCGCAGATCGATGAATGAGAGAGGAGAATAGCGGCGTTGGGTGTTCACGCGGCGTTCATTCTCGCACGCGTGCTGTTTCGCGGTGGGGGCGGCTTGCGGCTTTTCGAATGGGAATGCATTCTGTCCAAATTGTCGAAAACGCTCAATAAACCGACGTTAGCATCACTCACTCACCGCGTTCAGTGAGTGATGATCCTGCACGCAGATGCAAAAGTTGAAACGCATTTTTATAAACGTCCATTCAGAAACGGAATGAAAGTTCTGTCCCACATTTTGCAACATCCACCACAAACGAACATGTCGAGTACCACGACAGGTTCCTGGATCTCGTGGAGAGCACGGCATTCTGCTTGGGGCTCGGGACCGTCTTTGTGTGCGTCGGCGCGGTCCTGATGATCGGCTTTTCGCGCTACTTGAGACGTCGCGGGGCGTCGTCGCGGCGCTGAGGCAGCTCGTCGGACGAGTTCAACCGCGACAACCACGACTAGTACACACCAACAGCGGCGCACGCGATGTACAGCAAGACGTAAGGCGAAGGCTCAGTGTGAGAGCGCCCGCTGATCAGAGAATTGCCGGACTGGTCTACGAACTTCAAAAGCGAACAGCCCAGGTGACTGCTTCTCCTTGATGTATTTTGTACAAGATTGTGTGATTTCCCACGGTGACTAACGTCAGATAGGTACAAAAATATGAAGCCACATGGACTGAGAAAATCAGACGTCACGTGGAAGGTTGAAGAATAGAAAAAGATTATTCTGAAACTCTTCATGAGTAGGCACACATCTTCAATGTCAGTGGTCCACGCTTGACATCTTTCATTCTTCCCCTACTGACGTCTTTTCGGTGGTTGTCAACAGCGCATCAAGATAGCAAAGCATACGATTGCGTGCCCGCGCCGGCCTCTCAAATATGGTGGAGATGAAGCACGGGCGGTGTGGAGTTGCGTGAGGGTGGGCGTGGGTGAGTGGGCGCAAAGCTCTAGAGTTTGGGCGAGGTCCAAGGGCAAAACCGTATGCTTTTGGAGATGGACACTCGCAACGCGTTTAGTCACAGATGCTTCAGCAGCATACTCTTTCGACACCGTCAGCTAATGAAGCCACTCATCACGGTCAGTCGACGGAGGTTCCACTGATGTTGTGCACAACTAAACACACTCGCGCACTAGTCTCGTGGAAATGTGTTCGTACGAATGTGTATACCAGTGCTGTGCTTAGCAGGTAGGCACTGATGGGAGTGACTCGTGGAAAGTACTAGCGACACAAGCACCCTCATTATATATTATTAAATAGCTGACCGACTTCGAGGTATCTCTTACAGTACAAAGTAGGTGCGAATTTTCTTCGGGTACCCATTGATAGAGAGTAGCGTGTGGTACTCGACCTTGAAGCCGTGGCCGGGGGTGTCTTTGTTCATGCGAGCCCACGTGCTCTCGCTTATATGAATCCGGCCGGGCGAGCCGCTACTCTCGAGGAAGTGCGCGATCGTCACGGTCTCTCCGAACAAGTGGTACCGAGGGTCCTTACTCCCGACCACACCCGCAAGCACCGGCCCGGAATGCACGCCGATGCGGATATTCAGGTCCGGCAGTCCGCAGTTCCTCCGCAAAAGCGGCAGCGCGGCGAACATGTCCATCGCCGCAGCGACTACCGCCAGTGCGTTCGTTGTGCTCACGATCGGACACCCGCCCACGACGAAGTACGCGTCACCGATGATCTCCACTTTGTACAGGTTATCCTTCTCTGCGATCGTGTCGAAGCGCGTGTACATGTCGTTCAGGAACTGCACCAACTCCATCGCGGACACCTTGGACGAGTACGCAGTGAAATTCACCATGTCCGTGAACAGCACCGTGACGTTGTCAAAGAAGTCGGCGATCGTGGCTTCCGGATCCTCTTTCAGCTTGTGGACAATGGTCTCAGGTAGCAGATTTAGCAGCAGCTTCGTGATGCGCTGCTCTTCTTCCACGAGTTTCTGCTTCTGCGAGTTCAAAGTGATCTCTCGATAGTG
Organism: Globisporangium cylindrosporum; assembly: GCA_038050675.1. Taxonomy (NCBI): domain Eukaryota; phylum Oomycota; class Peronosporomycetes; order Pythiales; family Pythiaceae; genus Globisporangium; species Globisporangium cylindrosporum. The sequence continues at coordinate 39,987 of JALBZD010000194.1, read as the reverse complement.
GTTGATGCGCTGCTTGAACTCCGAATTGAATACCACCCACGCCTGTCCAGCGAAGAAGATCAAGATATACAACGCGTTTCGGCCCACGCGGACCTTGTCGGTATCCGAGTTCCAGCCGAAATACGGCGCGATTACCAAATTTGTCAGCAGGTACAGCGCCAGAATGAGGAAACCCAGTATCACACGCAGCATGAACGACACGTTGGCAAAGTAGCATTGGTAGAGTGCCAGCACGCTCATGTACGCGTGTCCGAGCGAGTTCGCCGCCACGCTCTCAGCGCAGAGCACGACCGCGACAATGAACGTCACGGACACGGACGTGGATTGCTCGAAGTCGCGGAAGTTGGGCGAGAACGTGTAAAAGAGGTACGCGATGCACACAGGGTACATGACGCTAAAGTTGAGCAGGAAGATCAAATGGCTCTCGGTGAACGAGCGCGTTGTGGACAGCCGCACGGTTTGATAGAGCGTCATGAACGGCTTCAGGATTAGAAACACGGTGATCGACAGCCGGAAGAAGCGCAGCCAGCGCGCGCGGTTCTCCAGTCGGTAGCTTTCCTCAAACTCGAACGCCTCCTGCGAAAGCCCGTCGCGGCGGCGACTGTGCACTCGCAAGAGCACTTCTCGGCGCGTCAGCCCTTTCGGGAGTTTCATTATCTCCGTCTGGTGGGTGCACCCGTAGTCTTCGTCATCGTTCGCGTTCTCCTCTGCGTCTTCGACAATGTCAAAGATGTTTTCTCGAATGATCGAGCGCTTGGCCTCGGGCGTGTGCTGCAGCGCGTTCGGTCGCAGAGCCGACAACGTGCCTCGCTTTTCTGTGAGCCTCATGGATCGCACGCCAGCGGACGACTGCGGGGTCGCTGCGATCGTCGCTGCCTCCACCTCTTTTGTCTTGATCGCAGCGAGATGGCCCGAGACAATCCCGTCTCCGGAAGAAGCAGCCGAGCACTTCGCAGCACCCGCGATCGTGAGCAAGTTCGCGAGCGAGGTCTGCTTCGTGAGCTTCTTCTCGAGCTCTCTTGACCCCAAGCGGCTGTTCTGGCGCCGTGGATGACGCGCGTTTGTCACTCGAGGCGACGCAGTTCCATCTTCAACAGATATCTGCGCAGCTCCAGCGTCTTTCATGGATTCACCACTGCCAGCCGTTGGTGTTGGTGCGCCTTCCACACCTTCCGGTATCGTCTGCACTGTTTGAATCAGCAGAGTTGCTCGACGCGTGAGCGATGGTGATGATGCAGTAGTAGGAGTCGAAGCAGCAGCCGCAGCAGTTGATGATGATCCAGGTGACGCATCCGAAGGGTTGGATCCCCCTGCATGCGTGCTGCTAGGTGTTGCTGTTGGCGCTGATAGACTGGCTTGTGGGTACGGAATGATGTAGTTGCCCTTACCTCGCAGAAAGTACGTGTTCATATCGCCTCGGCCTTTCACAAACACTTTTCCGCGGTAGGTCGTAAAGTAGTTCTCGCACAGGATTGTGTGCGTCGCCTCAGTGATTTGGATTTGCCCCGGCAAGTTGGTCGTTTCCATCCGCGACGCGACGTTCACCGTGTCCCCAAAGAGCTTGAATCTCGGATTTCGGATCCCGACCACACCCGCCATCAGCGCGCCAGAGTTGATCCCAATGCGGATGTTGAGGTTCTTGACGAGCTCCCCCCAGGGCTTGCGCGCGATCCGCTCGCTCACCTCGGGGATGCAGCGGATCATATCGAGCGCCAGATTCGCGACGAGCTCTGCGTGGTTCACCATCGGATCGGGGCAGCCACCGACCACCATGTACACTGCGCCGATCGTCTCCACTTTGTGCACGTGGTGGACGTCCACGAGCTTGTCGAACTTGTAAAAGATGATGTTGAGCAGCTCCACGACGTACTGCGGCTTGAGCTTAGAGGAGAAAAAGTCGAAGTCGCACACTTCCGCGAACAGCACCGTCGTGTTCGCGTATGCGTCGGCGATCAACTCTCGTCCGCTCTGCAGCTGCACGACAATGGACTCTGGAAGCATGCTGTTGAGCAGCGACTTGGAGCGCGTTTCCTCCATCTTAAGCTGCTCTTGCTGCAGCAGCACCATGAGCTCGCTCATGTAGCTCACACGGATCGCGAACTCGCGCGACTGACTGGGCAGCAGGATCAGAAAGTAAAACAGACACGCGTACAGCGTTTCGTTCGAGACGCGCTCGCGGTTCGAGTTGGGATGCGCCGGGTCTTCGCCGTCAGGGATGTACGCGAGCATGACAACGACGTAGATCATCAGGTACATCATGCAGAAGACCGAGCAGGGGAAGAACCGGATGGGCGTACAGCTGTAGATGTACATGATGATGAGGCAAACCCAGGAGACGCCGTAGTCGTTCGTCACTTTGTTGTACGCCAGTGGGTAGCTCGCCACCACGGCGATGCAGAACCACGTGAGCCAAAAATCCTCGGCGTAGCTGTGCTTGCGCGCGCGAAAGTAGGTCAGCAGGATCACGGGGAGCACGATCGCCACCTTGAGCGCCACCACGAGCGTGAACTTTGGCATCTTGGTGTTCCCGACGTACTTGGACGTCGGTGTGTTGTTCACGGAGCTGCTCACGTTGAAGTCCTCCCAGAGCACGAGGTAGTCGTACGCGAACGTCACGACCATAAAGATCACGAGCGCCGTGAGTCCGCGCAGGTACAGTCTACGCTGCGAGTTGGCGTAGTACTTTGTGAACGATTGCTCCATTTTCGTGATGACCGTGGACGACGTGATGCTGATGAAGTAGAGCGTGACGTAGTGGATCGCAACCTCGTCGAGGATCTTGAGGAAGATGTTGAATTCGCTCAGCGCTTTCGCACGTGACGCCGAGCTGTCGCGCGAGCGCTCGAGCGACGACCGCGTGCGCGTGGAGCCACGTCCGTCGGGCATAATCTGCAAGCTGGGTCGCTTGGCGCCATTCGAGCCCGTGGCGCTCGTGCGCGTGCTGCGGTGCTTGGTATTGCGGTCGTGTATCAGCGTCGGTGAGATGCTCGAGGAGCGCCGCAGCTGCAGTGCGCTGTTCCGTCGCTTCGCCACCGGCGCGATCGAGTTGAGCGAGCCGCCGAGCGAGTCGTTCACGCTCGATAGGATCGATGAAGCTGGCTGAGCTAGTGTCGTCAGTGGCGGCGCTGGCGCCACCGCAGCTTTCGCGCCATTCTGGGGGTCGAACGCATGGACTTTCCGGGCCATTGTGAGTCTTGTATGAGGGAGCCGTCGTCGTCTGCCTGGAGCATCAGCTTGCACCGATCAGTCGCGTCAACCTGCTGGGCGTAGTAGAGCGCGCAGGCAGGCAGGGTACGGATGAAGGCGAGCGGACGAGCGCCTGGCGAGAGGAGTCAACTGCCAGGTTGCGCTGTCTGACTGCTACGGCTGGTGCTAATGATCAAAACGACGCATCGCTCGCTCATTCATTCATTCACTCATTCACTCGCGGCCAATGTAGGATTCAGCAGCCACCGCTTCAATTCAAAATGGCGCAAGCCATGAGAAAGTGAAACGGATCCGTTCGTGCAAGAATTACTGTGCATATCTCAATAAAGTCTGAAAATGAACCGTACATATCGTAATAGCTGCACTGATTCGCTCCCTTTCTGGCACCAAGCGCCAAACGTATGGGTATTATGAGCACCATCAAGACTTTCAAGTCTGAGAGATGCATGGATGGCCTATCACCACGGTGTAGGTGGCAGTGAATCGTCTTGAGGTGTCATTCGACATCGCTTCGTCAAAGCGAACTGTGTACCCGACCTGTTGCCGAAGCTTCACGTTTCAAGGCTGAGTGCACGCGATCCACATGGGTGCCTGCTTTTGTGCCAGTCTGAGGCTCCATAGTGATCAAATATCGTGGAACCTGCGTGGCTGTGCCAGTGCCGGCGTCTCCTGCAACGATAGCCACCCGGTGGCCTCTGGTCGTATCGCGAATGGCATCCAGGGACCTGGTCACTGGCAGTTTGGCATTTTCGGAGGCCATAAGAACAGCTTCAATCAGATCTGCCTGTTGCTTGAAATTCACGATACAAGATGTGAATTTCAAGTCTAAGTGTCAATGCAACGCACACATATATGACTGTACGTATATGTTCATAACCGCTGCTATAGATGTAGCTGCTGGCCTGACATCACACAAAAAAGCTCACACGAAGATGGCGCCACCGAAGCAACACCACGCGAAGCAGCGGAGCGGCGCGGTCAAAGCGCAGGCCACAGCGGCACCAGGAGCAGCTCCATGCGCCAGCAGCAGCAATGCCCAGAGCAAAGGCGGCAGTGGTGGTGCTGGTTCTCTGGCGGCTACGGAGGAGTTGGCGGAGCGACGCCTCTGGACGCCGACGTTCGAGACCGCCGTGTCGCTGCTCATCCTGCCGCGCGTGGTCTCGGCGCTGCTGAACCCGATCGCGGACTGCGATGAGACGTTCAACTACTGGGAGCCGCTGCACTACATCATGTACGGCTTTGGTTTCCAGACATGGGAGTATAGCCCCGTGTACGCACTGCGCTCGTATCTGTACCTGCTGTTCCACTGGCTCCTCGCCAAGGCGACGGCGTTCGGGCTGACGCTGGGGATGCTCGGCGCGGCGCAGCAGACGGTCTCCAAGGTCATGGTGTTTTACGGCGTGCGCGGTGCTTTGGGATTGATCTGCTCGTACGCTGAGGGGGTTTTCTACCGCAGCTGCATCGCGCACTTTGGACGTCGCACGGCGCGCTACCTGTTGTGGATCCTCGTGTGGAACGCCGGCATGTTCCACGCCAGCACGGCGTTCCTACCAAGCACGTTTGTGATGTACCTGGTCATGGCGTTTATGAGCGCGTGGATGGACAAGCAGCACTACCTGGCGATCCTCTGGGGGGTCATCGCTGTGCTCTGCGGCTGGCCGTACGTGGGCGTGCTCTTCATCCCGCTCGCGATCGAGACGCTGTACGCGCGAGGTGTCTTCAAGAGCCTGTTTGTAGGCGCTGCGATTGGAATCAGCGTGCTGGCGCTGGAGTTGAGCGTGAACTTCCACTTCTACAAGTGTCTTGTGCTCCCGGCGTGGAAGATCGTCGAGTACAACGTGCTGAGCGGAGAGACGGACTCGACACTCTACGGCACCGAGCCCTGGAGCTTCTACGTGATGAATCTGGCGCTCAACATGAACGTCGTGGCTGTACTGGCGATCCCAGCGGCGCTTTTCGTATGTCTGCTGCCAGGTCACTACCCGACCAGCAAGCTGCAGTTGCTAGCGTACCTGTTGCCGATGTATACTTGGCTCGCAATCATGTTTTCGCAGGCGCACAAGGAGGAGCGGTTCCTGTTCCCCGTGTACCCACTGCTCTGCCTCGCGAGCGCGATCATGCTCAGCGCTGCCGTGTACCGCCTCGAGTGCGTTTTCCACAGCCATACAGCAATTGGACGTACGCTCTCAACGCTGCTGGTGTGGGGCGTGCTGGGCGTCTACACGCTGCTCTCGGTCTCGCGCATCGCGAGCAACGTCGTCAACTACAGCGCGCCGCTGCGCGTGTACCACCATCTCCACGAGCACGTGCTGCCGAACGCGGCGCGCAGTGCTCTCTATGGCCAGGGACTCCAGCGACAGCAACCAAGCGTCAACCTCTGCGTCTCGAAGGAGTGGTACCGCTTCCCGTCGAGCTTCTTCATCCCGACGAACGCCACGCGCGTGCAGTTTGTCAAGTCGGCGTTCTCGGGCCAGCTGCCGAAGCCTTTCATGCAGCACGAGAACGGCACGTGGGTCGTCCCCACGGACATGAACAACAAGAACCAGGAGGAGCTCAGTCGGTACATCCCCATGGCCGAGTGCGACTTCTTTGTGGACCTGAATCTGCCAAACCAGGAGGAGACCAAGCTCTGGGAGGAGTTCGAGACCTGGAAACTCGTGCACAAGGAGGCGTTTTTGCACGCCGAGGCGTCGAAATCCCCCTATCGATCGTTTTACATCCCATTGCTCACGCCAAAGCACGTGCAATACACGGACTACGCGATCTACAAGCGCATCGCCAGCACAAACAAGAAGAACTAGAAGAAGAACGAGGCGGAAAAGCTCCCAGCAAATCAACCACTGTATTTGCATGTCTTATAGTGCGGTAAATGATAAGCTTCTTTGTGCTTGTGTGGGCGCGTTCTTGACTCGCATTTGACTTGATACACTTACGGACGCGCAGCGGCAGCAGCAGGCACGAGCTGCGGGTACTGCTGCTCGATCTGCTCGGCGCACTGGTTCACGTTGAAACAGATGGAGGCAATGCGCGCGTCGAACGCCGAGAGAACTTCGTCGTCCGCGTTCTCAAACTCCAAAAAGCCGCTCTGCTGGTCGATGCTGCCTTTCATGCGCTCCTCAAAGATCATGGTCGCGGCGACGCGCTCAGCGCTCTCGGCGTCCGTCTCGAGCAGCTTGCCGAGCTCTTCGAGCGAGATGCTGTTGTACACGCGACTCGCGGCGAGCAGGTTGTGCTCAAGGAACGAGTTTTCGAGCACCGTGAAGCCGTTCGCGAGAACCGCCTTCTGGTGGGCGAGCAGGCTCTTCTCAAACTGCACTAGCTCCGGACGGCGAATCAGCTGTTCCATGTACATCTTCTCGAGGATCGCAAAGTGCTCGCTGTTCTTCACGCGCTCGTCCTTGTAGAGCGTGCCCAGTAGTCGCGTGCGCTGCGGACCGGCAGACGCCAAGATGGCGCACATCACGCCCTTCGTGAGCAGCTCGAGCAGGTCGTCCGGATCCACTTCGTCCGGCTTGGACTGCGAGAACTCGTAGTAGCGCAGCGCGGCGTCCAGGAACTTGCGCTTCGAGTCCAGGATGCGCGCGTACGACACTTGGTAGCGCAGCTTGAGCGTCCAGTCCTGCACGTTGTGGATGAAGCGCGACGCGCGGTTGATGAAGTTCTCGGCGTCCACGGTCTCGTCTTCCTGGAGGTACAGCTCAGCGATCTTGACGTACTTCTCGGCTTTCTGCACGTCCGTGTACTGACGCGCCGAGCTCTCGAGGTTGATTGCGGCGAGTGCCTTGGCGGCTTCGATGTACTCCTCCTCCTCCATGTAGAGCTCGGCGAGCGACTCGCGGAAGAGCACGTCTGGCTCCTCAAACGACAGGATGCGCGCCTTGAGCTTCGTGAGGCAGAAAATGATAAACTCAAGCTTCCATTGGTGCACGTCCGGATCGATCTGCGCGATCGCGGTTGCCAAGTACGTGATCACCTGCAGTTTGAACGGCCAGTGCGGAAGGTTGAGTAACATTTAGACGTGGAGCCATATGAAGAGAGAGAGAGAAAGAGAGCTCTACAAGAACATAACGCACCGCGCGCGAAATCACCAGCAATACGTCTTCATTGAGTACTAAAACGGTATACAGGATCAGGCCCATTGTCAGTTAGATTGATACGCGAAGATATATCCATCCACATCAGTACGAGATCGTAGAACAAACGTACAGTGGGTCACGATCTCCTGCAGGTGCTGGAACTCAAAGATCGACTTGTCCAGCAGCGCCTGTCACACGTAGCACACACACATGTTTTGTATATACACACAATGCTGGCATAATGAGCAATGCACCATGAGAGAAAGACAACTGGAGGAAGCGCTGCGGATGCTGACGGACCTTGTACGCGGCGGTCTTCTCCTTTTGATCGGTGATCGCGGCGATCTGTTCAGATCAGGTGCAATAGAAGCACACACATGTAAACACACATAGAAGCAGACAGACAGACTGTGCGTAGAAAGCCCTCTCGAGCCTGCACGTACGCGCGTCAACTGGGTCTGCACACTCTCGCTCATGCTTCTTCACTTTGGCTTTCAGATTTAGATTTCTGCAATTCCCAACCCAAAAGGCTCCTAAGTCGAAAAAAGCCGACAATACAACCGTTAGTTGTTAAATAGACATTTCTACCTGTGCCATTATTTCTGCTGCATGCTACAAAACAAACTGATTGTTTGCTAACGGTGGCAACGACTTCTTGATAGCTCCGGAGCTGGAGCCAGAGCTCGGTGCGCGCTCGCTGCTGCGCCGATGCAGCTCGCTGCTTTGCATTTCAGGACTGCTTTGCGCCGCCCCAGTTGATGGCTTTGTCTTGCGCTTCATCTGCGGCGCCATACTGCTGTTGTTGTTATTGTTGCTGCTGTTGTTGTTGCCCAGACTCAGCCCAGCACCAGCACCGCTCTGCTGCATCTGCGTCTTCGCTTGGAGCTGTACGTGGGGCTTCAACACGTTCATGATGCCCACATTGGGCGTGCGCGCGAATGTCTTGTTGTACATCTCCTCGCGGTTCAGCAGCTCACGCTTGAAGTACGCCATCTCGTCCAGCGTCTGGCGCACCAGCGCCTCCTTCTCGACCACGACCCGCTCCAGGTCGGCGATGCGACTCACATCCTCGGGGCGACTCTCGCGCCGCGCGTACCGGTCTTCCCACTCGGCGATTGTCTGCTTAAGAAATACCACCTTGTCAGACATAAGCCGTCTCGTCTCTTCAAACTGGTCGCTCAATAGCTTCGTCTCGGCGAGGTTCTCCTCCAGAAGGCGGTCCATGTCCTGCTTGGCCGCCTTCTTGAGCATCTCGATCTGCTCGCGGTTCGCTTTCTCGAGAAACGCCACTTTCTCAGCCATCTCCCGTGTTTTCGCATCGAGAGCGCTATCCAGACGCTCGTTCTCGCGCGTGCTGCTGTTTAAATCGATGGTTTTCTGCGCGAGCGCACTCTGCAGGAGCTCCGCTTGTTTCTGCAGAGTGCCGAGCGCGGTGTCGTGTCGACCCTGCGCTTCCTGAAGAGCCTCCATGCGCTCTCGGTCTTTTTGAGCCGTGAGCTCACGCCATTTCTGAGTGCTCTCTGTTTGCAGCGCCAGCAGCTCGCTCTGGCGCGCTGTCTCCAGATTCTCGCGCAGCTCTTTCATGGCGAGCGCGTGCTGTTGGCTCTTCACCTCTATCTCTTCTCGATGAGTAGACTTCAACTGTGCCACCAAAAGCTCAGAACTCTCCTGCGCTTTTCTTAACAGATGCTGCTTTTCGCTACTCAGTCGAGCTGCTAACGCTTCGAGCTCTTGCGTGTGTAGCTCTAGCACTTTCTCCATGTTGAGCTGCATCTCGCCCTCTTTTTGCTTCTGCTGCGCTTCAAGTTTCGCCAAGTGACGCAAAATGGAGCTGCGATAGCACTCACGCTCGTGTAGACGGGTCTCATTCATGGCTCTCTGACTATCCTGCGCTTCTTGAATTACTCTCTCCAGTTCTGACTGTAAGCTGGTTAGCTCACTCTTCAGAGCGGACACCTGGAGCTCGTAGTGCTCGCTGAGCTGCGTCGTCTGCGCCGCTAACTGCGACTGCTTCTGTTCTTCCCACCCGTCCTGGAGCTCCTTCTGCTTGAGCTCGTACTTCTTCACAAGCGCTGTGAGCGTCTGCGAGTGCTGAAGCTGCATCTGGTCCTTCTCCACCAAGATCTTCTTCACGGCGCTTTCTTTCTGATTGCCGAGCTCTTTAATCTGCTTCTGCAGCGCCTCCTCTTTCTCTTTGCGACTCTTCTCAGCAGCTCTGAGCTTTTCGTCCTTTTCAGACTGCAAATTGGTCAGCTGGCCCTGGTTTTTCTTTAGTTGCGCGGTCAGATCGGTCACTCCAGCATGCAAGTCTGCAATTTCTTTCTCTTTTGCTGCCGACTCTGTCTGAAGAGTCTTGAGCTGCGCTTCAACTTTCAACAGTTCCTGCTTGAGCTTGGCCTGTGCGGCGTCCAACTCGGTCTTCTGGTCGTTCAATGCCTTCAGCTTCTCGCGCTTCAGCTGCGCAATAGTTTTCTCGAGTGACTCGCTTGTGTTTTGCTTCATGTGGGTCTCCAGCTCCTTCATCTTCTTCTCCATTTCCTGTTTTTGCAACTCAAAAGCCTTCAAGTGGCTCGCGATGAGCTCTTGAGTCTGCTTTTCGTGCGAGAGCTTGAGCTCCGCGACCGCTCGCTCGTACTCGTCGCTCTTTGCTTTCACGTCTTGCAGCGCCTTCTCTTTCTCCTTCTGCGTCTGAGTACGCTGCAGCTCACCGTTCGCGACTCTCGACCGCAAGTCGCTGATCTCCTTGTCATTTGCTACGACTTGAGCCTCCAGCGCCTGAATCTGTTTCTGCAAAGTGGTCTCTGTCAGTGCTCGCTGCTGACTGACCACCTGCAGTTCCGCCTTGAGGTTGGCGATCTGGAGCTCTTTCTCCTGCAGCTGCTGGTTGAACGCCGCGTCCTTCTCCGAGAGGCTCATGTTGCGTTGCAAAGTCTCCATTTGTGCCGCTTCCAGATCCTTCTGCACCTGTCGGAGCGCCTGGTCGCGCGTTTGCAACACCTTCTTCAGCGCTTCGAGCTCCTGCGCGAGCTGGTCGATCTTCTCCGTGCCTGCAGTGAGCATCTGCTGCAGGCGCTGCGAACTGGCGTCGGCGTCCTTGCGCACGCTCTGCGCTTCGTGCTGCGCCTTGATCACCTGCAGCTCGAGCTGCTTGGTCTGGCGCTGGAGCTCGCTCTGCGCCTGCAGTAGCGCCTCTTTCTCCTGCCACAGCTTGGCTTCACTACTGCGGAGCTGCTCGGATTCCGCGAGCAGGTTCTCGATCTTGCTCACTAGCTGGTGCTTCATCTGGCCAAACGCTTCCTTCACCGCTTTCTCCTGTGCTACTAATTGACTCGAAGCTTCTTGCTTCACAAGCAGCAACTGCTGCTCCAGGAAAGCTTTTGCTCGTGAAGCCTCGTCTCGCAGCGCATCCTGAGTGCGTAGCTGCTCAGCGAGCATTTGGTTGTATTTTCCGTTCGACGCCGTCACCAACTGCGTCACTTCGTCGTTCTTCTTGCTGCGCAACTCCTCCATTTCGCTCTCATGCGCACGTTTGAGCGCGTCAGTGGCTGCGGATGCCGAGAGCAACATCATCTGCTGCTGCGTCTCCGCCATGCGCACAAGCTGCTGTGTGCGCTCGCTGAACGTGCGCTCACATTGCGCCACCTGGTCCTCGAGCTGCGCGATCTTCTGCTGGAAGCTCTGCTCTGCAGCGCTCTGCTTCGCCTGCACCTTTTGCTGGTACTGCGCGAGCTCCTTCTGGAACTGAAGCTTGTCCTTGCTCGCCTGGCGCTCGGCCTGCTGCGCCACGCTCGTTTGCACGCTGAGCTGCTCGTGGAGAGCGCGCATCTTGGCCGCCGCGTCCTGCGTGAGCTGCTGCAGCTGCGCCGCGTGCACCCTGCTGCTGTGCGCGGACTCCATCTGGAAATCCTCGTTGCGCGTGTTGAGGTGGAAGATCACCTTGGTCAGCTGCGCGATCTTCTTGCTCATCTTGAGGTGTAGTTCCGCGGCCGCCGCCCCCGTGAGGCCGCCGTACGAGTCGCCGCTCATGGTCGCACGATACTTCTACGCGTAATGATCAATGCTCACTGTATGGGAATGGCGATTAGCAGTTGGCGACAACGCAATGAGAGAGAGAGCCCTCGTCATAACGAAACGGAAACTCATCGATGCATCTTCTTCCCGCCAAAAGTAATAATAGCCTCAGGTGGCGGGCGTATCTATCGGATCCATCACCTCGCGTCTCTTCGCGCATTGCATAGTCAGATCGATCCTTCCTTCCTATTAGGTGACAATGCGACCTATGCAAGTGCGACACAATGGCATCATCTTCGTCCTCTTGGTGGTGAACGCACTGCTTGGCGAGTGTGCGGCGGCGGTCGTGAACCTCTCGAGCGTGGAGACGAACGCCGCCATAGGTCAGTCGGCGCACGCGAGCAGCTACTACAACTACGCGCCGAACGTGCTGCGCGATACGGTGTTCGTGCCAGAGAACGCGATCGACGGCTTCGTGGACGAGACGAGCTGGTGGTCGTCGGGCGACGCCGGCGACGAAAAGGTGTTCTGGCAGATGAACCTCACGGCGCAGCCACCCAAGCTCTCGCGCATTATCATCCGCTGGCACGGCTTTCAGACGCCCGCGAGCTACCGCGTGCGCGTGTCGAACGCCGGCGATAACTTCCAGACCATCGCGGTCGTGACCAACAGAACGATCGAGTACGACCGCGTGGACACCATCACGGCAGGGCTGGACAAGGTGGACACACGCTTCCGCTTCCTGCGCGTCGTGTTCGACGCCGCGAACGTCTGTCGCGACATCTACAGCTGCGACGACCCAGTGGATGTGAGCAAAGTGGCGACCACGGGCGAGCGCCTGGTCTACGGCATCCGCGAGTTCGAGCTCTGGGTACGCGGCTCGAAAAACGGTGCGTTCGTTGTGCTTGCTCTGTGTGTGGGGTGTGACAAAGAGCTACCAACTACTGACTGAACACGCTGTACTGTGCTGTGCATGTCCAGCCGCAAACACGTTAGGAAGCTGGACAGTGTCGCTGGGAGCGATGGCACTCGTGATGGTTGTAGTAATGTGATGATTTTATTAACGGAGATTGAAGTGGAACGGGTGGGGAAATGCGCAACGAAATGCAAGACGAGAGATGGTTTTCTATTGAACACACTTGCCGCCGTCTCCTCCAAAGGCAAAACCGGAAAGAAACTGAGGGAGAAAACATACACACACGCAATATCAAGATGGAGAGAATGCAACGCGCTCGTCCGCTCGCTCGCACTCCCACCCGCATACACACAGACGACGCACTCGGGATGCCATCGAGCTCGACGCTCGGCCACTCACTATTTATCCTCTCGTTAATAAAACATCACACAACAGCCGCGCTCGAGAGTGCGTCTACAGGGCAGAGTCCTTGTCAACGGTGAAGATCTCGTTGTTGTTCGACTTCTTGTCCGATCGTCGCTTCTTGTAGAGAACACCCAAGACGACCAGCACGACGACAGCGAGCGCACCCATGCCAAGTGGCAGGGCCAAGCTGGACTCATCACCTTCTGGCTCATCAGCGCTGAACTTCACGGAATTGTAATCGAAGCCATCGGCGCCACTCAATGTCTTGGCTGTGAAAGTCTGCTTTGGGCTGTCCGCCTCGTTGCCAGAGTACTCCGTCGCAGCATCAGGCGATAGAGTCATCGTGGATGGGGTGGAAACTGGGGCTGGAGACGCGGCGCTCTTGTCCTCCTCGGCCTTGTTGTCGAGCTCCTTGCTGCAGTCATCGGCTTCGTTGTCAGCCTTGTTGTCAAGGTCTTTGCTGCAGTCATCGGCGTCGTTTCCCGTCGATTCGTCATCATCTTCCTCGTCATCTTCCTTGTTGTCGAGGTCCTTACTGCAGTCATCGGCTTCATTGTCAGCCTTGTTGTCAAGGTCCTTGCTGCAGTCGTCAGCCTCGTCGGCCTTGTTGTCGAGGGCCTTGCTGCAATCGTCTTCGTCGACTTCTTCGTCGTCGGCGTCTTCACCAGTCTCGTCGTCGTACTCGTCGGTGGCGGAGGCTGGAGCAGGAGTGCTCGAGGAGCCTTTGCCCGCAGTGGAGTCTGACACTGCACCCGAGGATGGCTTAGTAGCTGGAGCAGGGGTCGGCGTCTTGCCCGAGTCCGACACCTTGCCAGAGGCTGGCTTCGAGGCTCCCGACGAAGGAGATGAGGCACCCGAGGATGGGTTCATACCCTTACCGGAGTCCGACACCTTACCAGAACTAGGCTTCGAGGCACCCGAGGATGGGTTCATACCCTTACCGGAGTCCGACACCTTACCAGAACTAGGCTTCGAGGCACCCGAGGATGGGTTCATACCCTTACCGGAGTCCGACACCTTACCAGAAGCAGGCTTCGAGGCACCCGACGAAGGACTTGAGGCACCTGAGGATGGGCTCTTGTCTTTGCCGCTCGATGGTTTGGAAGCACCCGACGATGGGCTCGAGGCGCCAGACGAAGGGCTGTTGCCCTTGCCGCCGCTCGATGGCTTGGAAGCTGGGGTAGACGAGGAAGAGCCCTTGCCGGCCGAAGGCGAGTACTCGCTGTCGGCACCCGTCTCCGCACTTGGCTTTTCAGTGGCTAATGGGATACCCTTGTCACAGTCGTCGTCGGCGTCGGCGCCAATGGACCCACTTCCGGCGATGGAGAATCCCTTGTCGCAGTCTTCGTCCTTGCCAACCTTGGAGCCGGCGAGCGAGAATTCCTTATCACAGTCCTCTGCGTCCTTGCCAACTTTGGAGCCGGCGAGAGAGAATTCCTTATCACAGTCGTCTGCGTCCTTATCAACCTTAGAGCCGCTGCCCGCGAGTGAGAACTCCTTGTCGCAGTCGTCGGCGTCCTTGCCCGCGCCGCTTCCAGCGAGCGAGAACTCCTTGTCGCAGTCCTCCTCCTTGGTGGAGGCAGGCACAGGCGTCTTCAGGCCCGCGACCGTCGGTGTTGGGGAGGTCGACACCGTCGCGTACTCATCCTCGTCGCCGTCGTCTTCGCTGCCGTGGCGCTCCTCCGAGCTGGCGGCGACGCCCGCCGCGCGCACCTGGCCGGCGGCGCCGTCCGAGGTCGTGAGATCCGTGTTGCTGAAGTCGAGCGCGTTGATCTGCGCGGCGCAGAGCGCGGCCGCGACGATCAGTCCCTTGACGAGCTTCATCGCGATGTGTTTCTGTCTTTCCTGCCTGTGTCTCCGTCGGGTGGGAACTTACGAAATGAATGAAGGAGCCACGCACGGCGTCAATCAATCATCCAGTTCACACTCCTTCTTTCTCTCTTTGCGCTCGCTCGCTCGCCTTTGCATTTAATTCACAACGCAACGACTGGCCTTCAGTATGGGAGAGGAGAGAGTCAGCCGCGGAGTCAGCGCAACAGATGGGCAAGTGGAACAGCGCTTTGCCAGTTGAGACTCCAACCAGCTGTTTCCGACGAAACGCCATTGCATATCTCCCGCAAGTATACGCTTTCAGTGGGGAAAGTATACACAAAATCTATCTACATGGATAAATTCTTTTAAAGATAGCCTACCCACAATGCGGTTTTCCCCAACCAATATTTCCGCTTTTGAACAGATCGAGAGAACTCACTCTGTCCTCATCCATGTAGACAAAAAGATACAAAAGAAAAAATGGATGTATCCACGTGTGAAATTGACTGCTTGCCTCAAACTGCAGGGGCAGAAACACGATTATGAAATAGGGTACCTTGGTCGGTCAGTGCTAGCATTGTGCAGCCGCCTGCATACCACATTTTCCGTTCGTTCATTCATTCATTCAAGAAGAAAGAACTGTAAACAGATCATTTCATAATGACACGATTCTATAAAAGCTCCTTCTTGGTTGGGTGGTAGGTCGATAGTGCAAACTCTAAAGCCAAAAGGCACGGTGAGTTTCACGGCTGCTCGTATATGACAAGCGACGATTAGACAATTCAATCGGCGAAGCCATTGCAGTCACTTGCTTCCGCTTAAACTGAATACGAAAAGTGGGTGTTCGTTCATTTACGCGCTGGTGGCCGAGTGTGCTGCGCTGCTGCACCTCAACGGTATCGGATGTGTTTATCTACAAACAGAAATAGGATCTGTGTGGGGCGTGGGCACCAATGTTCATGTGCTATCGTAGTTTGCTCTGCCTACTCTTCGGCGAGAGCAAGCTCATTTTGAATTTGAATGCATCTGAGCCACTTGGTGATCCACATTCACGGGAGACAAGGCAGCGCAACAATCCACAACAGCAGTATCCATATGTAGAGTTTCAGCTATACCGAGTTACTCATGCGCGAGTAAACACGGTGGAGTGGAATGTGTTTTCCGATCTGCTCTTTTTGTATCAAGTGTGTGTCACTGGAGTGTATAGTTTGCTGGCCCGAGTGTATAGCTCGCTCTTCTCTTTCACAAACGAGTGCTCTCAGCTGGTTCGAAAGAAGTAGCGCGCAGGTAAAGACGCCGCAAGATGTTATCGCAGATGGCTCAACGTTCGTCCACCCGCAGCACAATCCGATGATCCGCGAGTGCACCTGTTTGTGTATGTGGCGGGGGCTGCAAGCGGCGCCAGCTTGCGCTTACACTCAGTCGACAATCATCTGTGGACCCGGTGAGAAGCGCAAAGGGAAGGGGCCGAAGGCGAAGAACGCGCAGGATCCCCAGCTGGAGGGCGGCAGGAGGAGGATTCGGCGCGCACTGCATCGCACTTTGGCTCCTGCGTGGAGACCCGCAGGTGCACCTGTCCTCTCTCTACTTGTATTAGCTGAAGAGCGCTGCGGCAGGTGTCAACTGGCTGGCTGGCTCGACGGAATACCGAGCGCTACGACATGACCCGCTCGTAAGCATTTCACTTTCGCATGTGGCCCCACAGACGCCGACGCACGCAGCAGAGCCACGGCTCGAGCGTGTGCCGCATTGTCATGTGGCTTTCCCCTGTCTACGCACGGTACGGGATGATGATGGGACGCACGCACCCTCTCATTTCTGATCATAGTCAATTCGCACTTAGTCGAGGAGGCACTTCAACTCTCCTCCTGCTTTTTGCGAATGTTGAAGTGAGACGCGCGAGAATGCGGATGTGAGCAAACGAAATGAGCGAAATGACACGGGTGAATGGCTGGCTGGTGACGGACGACTCGCACGTGTCGACAGGGGCAATGCGAGCGTGTTTGGTGTACAATCTGATGCGAATGCGTGCATGTGTATGTGTGTGTGGAGCTGCTATCTTAAATTTCCGATGCAAAAATACACTTGCAACGCTATATTTGGCGCATACAGAAGCACCTAGCAGTGCACAACACCTGGGGACAGTTAGTTTGAGGCGTCGGAGCCTGGCAGAGCGTGTCTTGTACGTGCTTACGACACACTGCAGGCCCACGCGATTGACCTCCGCAAAGACAGCGATGGCAGCGCGACGTGACCAGAGCGCGGCGTATGATCAGATGATGGCGGAGATCCAGCTGGACTCAGACGACGACGAGCAGCAAGTGCGACGCGTGCAAGTGCGCACGAAGCAGCTCGAGACGCGCAGTAGAGCTGCTATAGGACTCCCTTCGTCCCTTTTTCAATCAGAGCGCAAGTCGACTTTGTCGGACAGAAACGAAAGCCGTCGGACGCCTGCGAAGGAATCCAAGCCCAGTCCAGACTCCAGCACCATGTCGGATGTCGACCACGAGTCCACCGGTTGCAGCGAAGAAGATCGGATTGCCACTGCGAAAACGAACGCTCGATGGACTGCTATGCCAGGACAGAACCGAAACAGTGAAAACGGGGATTCCGAGGACTCGGATGACGAGCAGGAAGGTGGGATGCGCTCATCTAAAATTCTGTGTACTTCCTCGTGAAAACAAGGTGATGACGCTTTGATACTATTCTTTGCATTGCCAGCTTCGGTGAAAAGCGTGAGCGTTGATCAGTTCAAGAACCGGAATTCCCTAGCAAAGTCTCCAACAGCAGCTGCACCTGGGAATCGCATCGAGATCAATGCGCTTCGCTCATTTCTGACAAGAGCACCAAAGTCTGGCTCCAAAGCAATTCGGGTGTGTGCAGACAAAGTGCTCGCTTGCTTGGCTTGCTGTGAAAAAGTTATTCTAATGAATGTGTGCTGTTGCAGTGCCTTGTGGAAAGAGATCGCCAGGGGCTCAACATGCTGCATCCGGTGTACCGACTATACTTGGAGGATGGGAAACAATTTCTGCTGTGTGCGAAAAAGCGCTCCAGTAGCAAAACTTCCAACTATCTACTGACATCGGAAAGCAATCCAACGGATCGACGGAGTGCGCTGACACTCGGGAAGCTTCGAGGGAATTGGGTATGTTTTTCGTATTCGCGAAGCGAAGTCGCAATATTTGGTGGGCTCAGTAGTTGAAAGTGTGCTAACCTCAAATCTACTGTTTCCTTAGTCTGGCTCGGAGTACATTGTCTATGATGATGGACTCAGTCCTTCGAAGACAGCACTCGAGGCGAGCGTTCGGAGCATTCTTGGGATCATCGAGTTTGCCTATGACGAAATGGGTCCTGGTCGGATGAACATTCGAATCCCCAAAGTTCAGGAGAGTGGACTCTCCCCATTGCAGTGGAAAGACCCCGAGGTTGAAAAGGGAGGAGTGTCAACGAAGAAGGCGCTGGAGGGGAAGATCACATCGAACAGCATGTATCTGTGGAACAAACGCCCACAGTTCGATGTTAAGACTGGCGCCCACGTGCTGGATTTCCAAGGACGCGTCACAATGCCATCCGTGAAGAACTTTCAAGTGCAATGCGATGTAAGTCTCTGAATCTCTCGGTGTTTGGGTTTGTGCTATGATAAGTCAATTGGTTTGTTTGTGTATCCTATTGTCATCGCAGGGACATGGCGAAGATCATATCCTTCAGTTTGGTCGAATGTCCTGCCCACCCCACGGGCCTCGATCTCAGTGCAAGTGCCACAAAAACACTTTTGTCATGGACGTGAAGGTGAGCCACAAATTGTGTTTTTACTGTTTTACCTCTACTACTTGTTGTTCTCACGAGTATCGCTTGATCTGACAAATGCAATCCAGCACCCGCTGAGTCCGATTCAAGCGTTTGCGATATGCCTCTCGACTCTTGATACCAAATTTGCTGATCTGAAACTGTACGAGAACATGACTAAACTGATCAAGAGAAAGTAGCTTCCCAGTTGAAGATAAAGGCGCCAACTCGCATTTCCATTGTCTGTTCTATTCGCTACTCACTGGCTGGTTCTCACTCGGTGGTGGCGCTTTGTAGCGGAAGCAGAGTCCTCCTGAAGCGATTTGCTGCTGGTCTACACCAGCTTCCACCGACTGAGCCCCTTCTCCTGGCGGCGAGTCTTTCTCCACAAACTGCTGGCCGTTGACAGAGAACGCGACTCGCACTTGGTCTTCGCCCGTGATCGGCAGGTTGGGAAGTACAAACTCCACACTTGACGAAGTTTCATCCACTTCAACAGGGACAACCTACCGAGTGATCCAACAAATACAAGGTTAGGCTGACAAATACAAAGTAGAACAACCCACATTTTCACAATGAACAGACTCACCGTGGAGATACCCATTGACACAGACGTAAGTCGCACACACGTGTTTGGAGAAGGCACAAGGTGATCGACTTTCACTACCATTCTCACTCCAGGCTGTGCCTCTAAGGGTGACATGTCCAGCACAGTCGGGGCCGGACAGTAGGCGAACTTCAGACTCTTGTCGGCGAAATGCGATCCGTCGAGCGCGACGAACACGTCCACTTCTTCATGGGAGCCCAGGACGAGGCCCTGAGCGATCGCTTCAGCAGTCTCGCGGTCACCTGGGAACGGCAGCGGCGGCGTCTGGAAGACCACGCGGCGCTCTTCGCTTGAGCTGCTCGTCACATTGTTGTCAGCATCCGCATTCAGACGCGCGCAGGTCGCAGGCACTTGGATGAATTTGTCTCGCCACTGCAGCGAAACCATGGCATCGGGGGTATCGAAGCGGAAGTAATCGCCCGAGATCGAGACCTTCGTGCCACCGCAGACCATCCCCATAGATGGAAACACGTTCCAGAGTTTTCCCATCGCTGGAAGCGCATAGAGCTCCGCTTCGCCGCCCTTGAGATGACTTTTGTATGGCAGAAAGCTCTTCCCTCCGTTCATCGAGACCGACAGTCCCACTTGGAACCCTGTGCGCGGCATGCGCTTCCACCAATCACCACTAGCAGCGGTGATGGTGTTACTGGCTGGAGCTGGTGGAGCTTGGTCATCCTTAGCAACAGGTGCTTCGACGTACTCCCACTGACTGAACGGCTGAAGTGCACAGACGATCGTGTTGCTGTCCACGACTTTCTGGATTTTCAAAACTGCGCTCGCAGTGGCTTTGATTTCGTCACCAGCCTTCTGCGGCAAGTCGACTCGCGCGATCGCTGAAATGCCGCCACAGTTCAAGAGCAGCTGGTCGACTTCAACATGGATGATCTGTGGTAGCGCGGTCGTGAGAAACGAGTTTGGTCGAATGCGCTGCACGTGGGCGTCGTGGAACCAGACGACGTGCTGCTTTTGGGTGTAGGAAGAGGAAGTCTCATTCGCTGTTACCGCAATCATGCTATCTTTCCTTGGCTGAGCGATCGCAATTGGGGCGAAGTGCAGTCCGCCGTTGTACGAGATTTCCATTAAACACGGCAACACCTCGCTTGTGGTCGCGAACGAAGGAGTGACAAAGCGGACAGTTTGCGTGCTTGACAATGAAAATTGGTTTGGACTGTCCACGAGATCCGTGGGGCTTCCATTACTCTCCAGGGTTCCAAGGACATTCACCGCGCCCATTTCTGGGAGCTGCTGAAATTGGTTCTCGTCGCTAGTAGCTGCTGGATCGAAAGTGCAGGGGATGAAGCGGATAATCGGCTCCTGGCCATTTTTCGTTGGCAAATTACCTTCAAGCACGATAAACGCATCCTCTCCTCCTTCTAGCCTCGACTCGTAAATCGACACTTGGGTGATCAGTGGCCGCTTGAACGCAGAGAAAGTGTGTCCGTTGGCGGTGAAATGCTTGCCGTTCATCGCGACTTCGACTACGAATTCGCCGGCGAGGTTGAACTTTGGGACCTGACAGATGACTTCCTGAGTCGCCTTGTTGTAAACTCCGAGACTCCCACGCGGAAGCCGCCCTTCCGTAACTGGAATGAAGCGCACAGTTAGATCCTCGCTCGCCCAGAGTCCACTGCCTTTGATGTGCAGCTCGTAGCCTCCAGTGATCTCTCCGCTCAACGGAGCGATGCCAGCAATGTGCGTTGGCGCAAATGCGTACAAGTTACGCTCTCCACACACGACAGCCGAGATGACAGTTTGCTGCAGCTCGTCGATAGGCTTTGGAGCAAACTCGCAGTTGCGTCGATCAGGTCCTCGTCCGAGCTGTCCGTGCTTGCCAATGCCCCATGTGAACAATTCTCCTGTTGTGCTGGTGCCGGCCGAGTAGTTGCCGCCCGCGAAGACTTTAGACCATTCCACAGCAGCTGGTAACTCGACTTGCTTGGGAATAGCGGTACTTGTGATGTCACTTGAGCTGCCAAATCCAAGCTGTCCGTAGTTGTTCCACCCCCAGGAGTAGAGCTGGCCGGAGTTAGTGACTGCGAGCGCGTGCGCAAAGCCGCACGCAATGCCAACGAAACTGGACCCGTCCGAACCGCATTGGAGCAGCAGGTATGGATTCGCGTTGCTTTTCGTCTCTGGACGCTTTGTGATTCCCGTGAACCGCTCGCCGAATCTGTAGATGGCGCCATTCTCAAGCAGCGCAACCGTAAACATTTCGCCACAACTCACGTCCAGAACGGCGGGCTTTGAGAGAAATACACTCACGAACTTTGGCCATGCGCAAATGCCGTTGAGCAGCGCGTTCTTCTCTTTCGCCAGAGTGCTTGAGAAATGCCCCAACTGGCCCTCAAAGTTGCGTCCCCAGGTGTACAAGTCACCCTTGTCCGTGATCGCGGCTCCGTGGCTTCGCCCACAAGCGATTTTACGGAAGAACAGCTCTTTCGAGACGTGCACGGGCCGCGGTTGGCAGACCGCGTTGCTCTGACTCATCATTCCTAGATCGTCTCTATTGTTCTCATCGCCATTGTCATCCTCTGGGCATGAAATACGCAGTCTCTGGGATTTGCTGCTGCTGGTATTGTTTGTCCAGAGTCGAGGGCCATTGTTCTCGCCCACCTGGCCGAGCTCGCCACTCTGGAGCACCGAGTCGCGAGCACCCCACGAGAAGATCTGTCCGTCCAAAGACAGCGCGAGCCGGTGCTGATCGCCTGTTGCTACCTGGTGGATCTTGACATGCTGTATGCCCTCGTTCACGATATCATGCTCGAGCGCGATGTCGCTGTCGCAGTACTGCTCCCACTCGAGCTCCCACGCGTCCACCACCGCCACGAACTGGTCGTACCCGCCGTGAATGCCGCGCACTTTCCGACCGAGGAGCGACTCGTTGATCGTGAGCTTTCCGCACGTTTTCTCACCGCACATGTAGAGGATTCCATGCGAGCCCTCGAGGCCAATGCCAGCAGGCAGTGGCGTTCCAGACATGGCTTCACTACTTGTCTGACGTGTTTGTGGTCCTTGTGTGACTGGAGATGGTGCTGGAGGTCTGTCTCCGAATGCTTGCTCAGTGGTCGCGCCTGCCCCAGCTAAAGTAATAGTTCTTGAAACTGCAACTCCAATTTGGCTAGATGCGACCTGTGGCTATTGCAAGTCAACCCGTTCACACAATGAGAAAATGGAAATCGTTGTTTTCGCACCAACGTACTCGATGAAAGTGACACTAGGAACCCATTTTGCTGCCTTCAGAATGTGATCACTCCAACAAGACAGTGTTCCCAAGAGAAATGAATATTTGTCGGACGAATTCTGCGCGCACTTACTCTCGCATGGTCAAATCGTGCTGAGATATGACAAAATCGTACTATGAAGAAATCAAGCATAACTTGGTCATACATTCGTGCATTTATTGCGCAAGTGAAGCAAGATCGTGGCGCTCACTCTTTGGCGATGGCAAAGAACTCCCCGAGGACGCTAAAGGATTCTTGAACGATGCTGGCAAAGGTGTTGTTTCGCTCTTTCCTTCCAAGTCAACAGATAGGTTCTCTTTTGTCTCAGTTCACCGGCGCGGAGGCCCTCAAGCGATCGCTAACGAGTCGAGCCTGCATACCAGTGCAACATTTCACAACTTGCGCAGTTAGTGACCAATCTTGACGTATCTACAACGCGCATACGCACCATAAATGATCATATCCAACTACAAAAACTCGCCGAATCACATTGTAGAAAAATAACCCCACACTCGCCCAAAGTAGAACTTGCGCCACGACAGGCCACAAGTCCACAACCACGTCTGGCTGAGCGAAGCCCACCGCAAGTGGCACGTGGGATGAGAGCTCCAAGAGGCGACGAGAGTCGAACCGCATGATGGTTGGATCGACGATGTCGGTCACTAGCATCTGAAGGACCTTCCTCTCGGACTTGACGTAGCGAATCCAACCGTCCTTGGCGGCGTCGTACACTTCGACGCCAGATCATCTTCAGCGCGCGTGGGGGCAGTGAGGTACGCCTTCATGGCCGCTATATCAAGAGCTCGAACGCGCTGGTTGATCCTGCGAACGGCTATCTTGGTTGTGCGTCGGTCGGTGGCAGCAAGCTCAGCGATCGTGAAAATTGTGGCTCCTCGAATATGGCAAGATGTGACCTGTGGCTTGTTCACGACGGTACATTGTGAACCGTGATCTTAGCGCCATAGTACCCGATGAACGTCACACTTGGGACCCACCTCGCTGCCTCCAAAATGTGGTTGTTGCGAATAGTGTCCACCCATTTGCAATCAAAGCGCTCGAGTCGCGGCCACTCCGGGTTGCGATTTTGACATTTCATCTGAGAACTTGGCTCAGAGAGGGCTCGCTTGTTGTCTTCAGCTTGTATTCGTTTTTGGAAAACGTGGAGAATTGAGGGCTCGATGTTTCGACAGCCCTGGAGACTGATTCTCCGTAGCGTTTTCGCGCTCTTAACCATGAGTTTTTCTAGATGAGATGAAGAGATGGCTGTCCAGGATACGTTGATCTTCTGCAGACTCCTGACGGCATCTCCATCCGACACGAGGCTCGCGAATCCGTCGTCAGTGAGTCCATTGCACCGCTCAAGATCGAGAATCTGCAGTCGAACGTAGCAGCAACTGGCGCCAAGTCCGCGCAGCACGCAGTCCTGGATGTTCAGGCACCGCAGCTTCAAGGATGTCAGTAGTGGAGTCTTCTGAAAAATGGAGCCCAGCTCTGGATCTTCGCAGTGAGAGCACCACGACAGATCCAGCTCACACAGCGCAGCGTATGGCGACTGAAGCTGCGCCATGAGTTTTGTGATGGAGGTGGTCGAAAATTCTGTTTCGCCGAGCTTTAGGACGCGAAGACGACTCCAGTGTGCTGGATACACACATGTACATTAAAAGAAAGGGTACTATGAGTGAGTGAATCCGACGCACTCAATAATCGAGAGCTTGACCAACCACACAACTCACGCGCGAGAAAATTCAGCAAGTCCGAGTCGCTGAGGTTGGAGAGACCCTGGAGGTTGATGTGTGTGAGCTGAGGATGCAAGTTCAGGGTTGGCAGGTGACTGATACCCAGACACCCTTCCAGCTGAACACTCTGCAGCTTTCCGCAGCTTCGTATCGCTTGGATGCCATCGTAGCTCAACATCCGCAGTCCATTGCATGACAGCGACTGCAACGTCGCGCGCATCTTTAACAGCGCAAACTCGACTCCTGCGTCACTCAGTTGAGTGCAATATGAAACATCGAGGGCTGTGAGCCGCGGTGCGAGAGAGACGATCAGCACAAGCTGCTGGTCATTGACGACCTCCTGGTTGTGAAGTATCAGTGTGCGCAGATCTGTCAGGTTCACCTGTGAGAGAGATTCCGACAGATCGTCCGGGTGCTGATACCACTCAACGCCTGTGAAGTCGAGCGCTACCAGATTGAGCGTTCTGAGTTGCTCAGATCGCTGGTTATCAACGTGAAAGAGCAAGAGAAACCACGGCGGGAACGTCGCGACCTGAAGCTCTTGGATGTCGTCGCAAGCCGCGAGGGCCGTCCACAACTGCACTTCGACTTCAGTTGGCTCGAGAATATCTCTCCACCAGCCGCTCTTGTCTGTTTGAGCGCGCTTGATCTGTTTGGTGTGGTTTCTCCACCGCCGCTGGAGCTCCTGCAGAAGCTGCACGCGTAGCTCACAAGGCCTGTGATTAAGGTGGTACACGTAAGCTTTGGTTAGCATGACACGCTCATTATACAAGGGTGGTTAAGGAGCAATTGGAATGGATTGAAGCATTTCGTTTCTTCTCTTTGACCGTACATTACCGCAAGGGACTGCACGACACCGAGTGTGGCTGCCAGCGTCTCGTCGTCGCCTCGAGAGCCATTGTTGCTGCTGCTGAGAGCGGCGTTGGCAGAGACGTTGTCACCGTCCGTAGCGGCAGATGCAGATGCAGTCCGCGGGTCACTGTAGACTGCGCAAAAGAGCGCGTCCACGACCTGCAGCACGCATTGCTGCACCAGTGTTGCCATCATCTTCAACACCCACAAGCAACCTGCATCTTCAAGAGGCACACTAATGGGTCTTCTGTTAAAGCAGCGCACAGTATATTATCCTAGTTATTTTTTACTCCCCTCCGAATTCGACTTCTTTGGATTACCATTTATCAGGTATTAGAGGCACTTCAGCAGCCAGTGCGCCATCTGGTTTGTTGGAACGCAGAGCGCCACAAACGGAAACAGAGGCGGGCAGGCGGGTGGGCTCTTCAGCCTGAGCTGACTGTCTCTACGGAAAAAGCGCCAAGTGCCACGATGAGTGTGTGTCTGTATGTCTGTATGCTCATACTCAACGCCATACAAATTGCCGCCGCCTGGATCAGTACAGGCATCAGTCGTGCCTGCCTGCGTGACTCAACTGAACTGAGAGTTCTGAGAGCGCCTCTTTGCATTGGTGGTGGCTCGAGAGCATTTCCATTCCCCACAGCGCCGACTGTACACACACCATCGGCAGATCTCGAATGACCTCTTTCTCTCTGCGGCGACCGGTTCTCGCCGCCGCGCTGCTCTGTCTCGCGACTCTTGGCGCCCCGGTGGTTGCGCAGGAAACCGTGGAGGACGTGCTGGCGCCACTGCGGCCGTCGAGTTTATTTGACGCCAGTGGCAGCGTCAGCAGCAGTGATAACGAAAGTGGCAGCGGAAGCAGTGTTGGCGGATCAGCGGAAGTCGATGTGACGGCGATCCCGCTGGCTGCTCCTGGCGCCGACCGGTCCTGCGAATTTGACGGCCAGCGCATTCGCCACCGAGGCGCAAAGTACCTCGCTGGTCGCACGCACAAGCGCGGGAGCATCTACGGGTCCTGCGTGGATGGTCATCTGACCTGCTTTGAAGACAACGGTATCGCCGACGCGCCGCAGATCAAGCATGTGGAAGTAGCGTGCGACTCGCGTACCATCAACCAGCGCCGCCGCAAATTGGGCGTGGCGGTCAGGCTGCAGGAGGACGTGTGGCCTGATGGACTTATCTGGTACCGCATCAACAGCACGTTCTCGGCGCAGGAGAAGAAGATCATTCGAGAGGCGATCGCGGTCTACGAGTCGATAGACGTCAAGATCTCGTTCAAGGAGTGTGAGCCGGCGACACTCTGCAAGAATAAGTACGTGAGCTTCGAGCAGAACGAAGACGCGTGCTACAGCTACGTCGGCTACGTGGATGACGGCGAGCCGCAGATCGTCAACTTGGGCGACAGCTGCTTCGACGGCTCCGGTACAGCAGTGCACGAGATCGGCCATGCGCTCGGACTCTACCATGAGCACACCCACCCGCAGCGCGAGGTGATCATTCTCACGGATTCGGATCTCCCCGTATCGGCGTCGAACTACGCGAAAGAAACGGACGCGATTTTCAAACCGTACGACAAAGGCTCGATCATGCACTACGGTCGCAGCGCAGGGCTCTGTCTCCCAAAGGACCAGTACCCGCTCAAGTCGTTCTGCGACGTGGAGATCACGACGAACTGCGTCATGCCTGTGCGCCAGCACTGCAACACGACTAGGTCCAAGGAAATCGGACAGCGCACGGTGCTCAGCGCGGGGGACCTCAACACGCTCAAGGCGCTCTACGGTTCGACGGATGGGAACAACGACAACTCTTTGCCAGTACCTATTCCAGACCCAGGCACTGACTCGGACTCGAGGTCTGGATCGGGCTCATTGAGCGGAAGCAGCTCCACGAATCCGTCGTCTTCGCCAACTCCATCGCCATCCCCAACGACGGGATACCCAAGTCCGACACCAACAACAGCACAGCTTACGCCTACCCCTGAGACCGCTTCGCCCAGCCCAGAACCTTCACCATCTCCAGCACCTTCACCATCTCCAGCACCTTCGCCGTCTCCAGTGGCAACTACTGAAGCGCCAACACCTTCACCGACGCCAACACAGTCGACAGCTCGTCCAACGCCGACGCCGACGCCAACGGAGACCCCAACGGACGCCCCATCTGAGACGAAGACAGAGACTCCAACGAACGCACCGTCTGAAGAAGATACTGAAATGCCAACAGAGGCACCGGCGACTCCAGAGCCATCGGCCACAGCGGCTCCAGTGAAGACTCCAGAGCCGACAACAACTGCTGCTCCAGTGACGACTCAAGAACCAGCAGCAATCTATCCGACTCCATCGGCAGCGCCGAAGCCGACAACGGCCACTCCTACAACAAAGCCAGTGACGAGAACCCCATCAGTAACGGAGAGCCCTGTGTATCCAGTGACTCCATCGACGATCGCCCCAACACCGAAAGCGACTGCAAAGAAAACTACTGTGCCAGCTACAGCTGCACCGATCTCCGGTCTTACCAAAACTCCCTCTGTGTACACAATCGTTCCGTCGGTGACTGTGTCTCCTTACGTCCCTGGAGACGTCCATGGTGAAAGCAGCATTTCTGGGTCCACCACCGGAAGCAACGTCTGGTGGACATCGAACTGGATCACGAACGCCATTTCCAAGTGGACTGAGAACGTCTCTGGGGAGTACAACAACGCAAAGACTTCGATGACGGTCTCGAAAACCAAGACCAAGAAGAACGGCAAGACCACGACCACCAAAACGTCAAAGTCGAAGACCACGAAGGGAACGACGACATCGACAACGACCTCCACCAGAAGTGCTTCCTCGTCGTCAACAAAGTCCAGTAATGGCAAAGACAATGGCAAAGGGAGCGGCAAAGAGTATGGTAATAGCAACGGCAACGGCTGGAGGGCGTACAACAGCAACAACGGACTCCGAGGCGCGGGAGGATACTAGATGCATAGAGAATGTGTGGATGCAACCACTCACTGTAGCTGCTGCGAGCTGATCTGGGAAGAGCAAGTAGCTACTGCTATTGCTGCGTTTGGTATTTTGAAATGAATGTCTTGTCAAGTGTTTTCGCCATTTTGTCTACGCCATCATAATTTTGTGAATTGTTCTGTTATGCAAGCGAGCTTACCATCTGATTCTAATAACTAGCACAGCTCAAAAATCATGCTCATGCCTTCGTCTTTGGCTGCACTTCCGCCTTCTGGACCGTGTGCAGGAAGATCGCGTCGTTCGGATGGCTACAAAGAGAAACAAACAAATAGGATTGCAGGATGGATGGTTAGCTTCGGTCATAGTACACGGACACGAATCAGACATAACTATTGTCATATGGGAGCCACGTACTCTTTTTCGCCTTCTTCGTACGTATAAGACGACGCGATTGCGAGCACGGAGCCGTCGTGGTTGAACTCGAGCGTCGAGATGCTCGTCGGGAACTTGCGCAAGTGGGAAATGCGCTTCTTGTTGTCACCGTCCCAGAGGTTTACGACGCCATCGCAGCCGCCGGTCGCAAATGTTCCTAGACTCGGATGGAACGCGATGGCATTGACAGGATAAATAACAACCTGGTCGTCCACCTTGCCGCGGTGGCACTTGAACGCGTAGCTGCGCTTCTTCTCGGCGGTCACGTCCCCAAAGTACTCGAGCGCGACGCGGCCCTCGATCGATCCCATAGCATAGCCGTCGAGGCTCGGAAATACGCGCACGCACCGCGTCTGGAACTTGAGCGGCGACTCTTTCTTCTCCAGCGGATTGTTGAAATTCCGCAGATCGTAGACACCCACTTCGCGGTTCGACGTCGCCACGACCAGCAAGTGGCTGCGCAGGTCCATGCCGAAGACCTTGCCTTCGAGCTTAGTCTCGTGGATCTTGGCGTTGTTGCCGTTGCGGATATCCCAGACTTTCACGGCGCCGTCCCAGCCGCCACTGACAGCCAAACCTGTTTGTTACAAAGGACATTGAAGAGGTAAGTGTCAATACAGTGAGTGAATGGACACTACTGCCACTATACTTAACCAACGCACCGTATTCCTTCGAGTACTGGACGCTGCGCACTGCTGCGTCATGCTGGCCCACAGTCGCGAGCTGCTTCGTGCTCAGGTCCACCTGCTTGATCGTGCAGTCGAGTCCGCCAGCGAACGCTTCGGCGTCGCTCCCACCATAGCAGCAGGAGAGCACAGGCTGCTCCATCTCCACTTTCACGCGCAGCCGCACACCGTCGTAGACGCGCAGGCCGGCGTCCCAGGAAGAAACTAGCAGGTTGTTCTTGGTACCATAGGGACTGAAGCGCATGCACGACACGCCGTCGCTCGGCGGTGCCAGGATCTCCATCTCGCTCGCCATGGCTCGTTGTTGCGGAATTGGCGTGCGCAAGGCAATCGCTTTTTGAGCGTCCATGCCATGCTTCTGCAAAGTACGATCGATACTTGTACCTGATTGTCTCACTAAAATGCGAATTTAGTTAGGTTCGCTCGCACTCCCCACAATTTTCGCAAAACACCCACAAAACCCAGACGCTCAAAAGAGAAAAGGAAGATGACGACGGAGTGGCGAGGCAGACCCGCTCCGCCCACGACGGCGTCCGCGAGACGCAGCGCCGCCAGCAGGAGTAGCGGCGGCTTCCCGCGCAGGATGTTCGACCGCGTGGCGCGCATGCAAGTGACGGGGTCGACAATTGCGTCGGCCGCGCAGGACCCACAGTGGAAGCGCAGCGGCACGCGCGCCAAGATGCAGAGTGTCGCGGACCTGCCCGCCGACTTTGTCGACGCGCTCAACCGAGAGGAGACCCGCGAATACGAGCGCCAGACAACGTACAACGGCCACCGCCGCGCGTTCACACACATGATCAAAGAGGTCTACGACATCCTGGACGGCGTAGGTCAGGACAAGAAGCAGCTGCGTCGCATCATGCACGAGATCGTGCAGCGCGTGCTAGACACGAGCGGCATGCATCCGTCCATGATGGGATCTGCGGCCCCTGACGCGATGGCAGATGTCGTCACGAAGGAGAGAGAGCAATTCTTGCGCGTCGGTGGCGCCGAGTGCCTGCTGCGAGTCATTCACTCACTGCGACAGGAGGACCAGGCGTTCACCACAGCTAACATGACCCCGGCGCTGCGCTCGAACGTCATGCTGGATGGAGAGCGCCGAGTCAAGCAGCAGCATTACCACACGAGCTTCCGGAACGACGTGCGGATGCTGTGGGAGCGACCCGTGCCTCTCCACGGAGAGCGTATCAAGAACCGCCCCGACGGTGCCGCGCGCAAAGCCATTCTGAACGACGCGATGGGAATCCTGCGTGAGCTCTGCTATTTTTCAGCGGGACTTGCCTACCAGCTCTGCGACAAGGATGGTCTGATCGTGTATTTGTTCCAGCTCATGGGGGAGACCAAGTACTTTGACGGCGCTGCGGGGCTCGTGGAAGAGATCCTGGCGGTTCGCGAGGAGTCTTTTGATCTCAGTCGAATCCGTAAATTGTTTTGTTTGCCATTGCTTGTGTGTCGAATTAGCTTCGATTTCTAACCGCGTTGCCATATGTATCTCATACTGCAGCGAACTTCCACGGCATCATTCAGTCGCTTTCGTCTCGTCAGCTAGCATTTTTCTGCCGCGTGCTGGCGCTGGTGGTGTTTGAGCCTGAAGACCGCCGGCTCCTGGAAAACTCAAGTAATTTATTTGCTGGTGTTGCTGATGAAAGTTGTCGAAACGTATTCACTCATTGCTAACTCCCTCTCGAAATACGTGGCTCTTGCAGAAATCATCAAGTCTCTCGAGCTTCTGCAGCTGCGACGCAACCGCATGATGCGCGCGGACAACATCGTGGACCGCAACCACGCAGTCATTTTCAACTCGCCACTGGTGTTGCAGCGCCTGCTGGTTATTCTGCAGGTGCAGAACTTCTACTTTGCGTTGAATCCGGTGTATGAGCCATTCTCGTCGGAGCTCGCGACGTCGGCCGAGTTTGCGATGCTCCTGAGTCAGACGTCAGACCGCAGCGACTGGGAAACGATCGACCAGCTGGTGAACCACCCGTCGCTCGGCTCGACTGGGGATCTCACGATTCTGCATAGAAACAGCGAGCGACGAGCCGAGATGCACGAAGCCGCGGCTGGTGCTGGTGACCCCAACTCTCCTCAGCGGCAGCATCACCACCCTTTCTCGGTCGAAACCGCGATCCTGCGAGATTTGATCTTTCGAAACCGCGCGCCAGGACAGCACGCGATTGAAGACGTCGAAGCGCAAGCCATTATGAAGTCGCTAGTGCTGGCACCGCACCGTGTGGAAGTGCTGTTCGTGCTCTGCACACTGCTGAATGGGAAGCGCAAGATCGACTATCAAGATCGGCTCGCTGAGATGGGGCTCGTGAAGACGCTGAACGTCATGTTTGACAAGTTTGAATGGAACTCGACAACACCAGCCCCCGCACATGCACCGCTGCATGGTCCTGGATGCGACTGCAGCTTGGACGCGTCACTTAAGATCCAGTTTCTGCGACTGATCCATAATTTCTGCGATCGCGATTACAGCGATAACACCAGCAAGCTACTGCTACTGAGTGAGCACGAGCTGCATCTTTTACAGGAACCCGACATGAGTCCAATCGATCTGAGTCATCCGGACAAAGGACTGCTCTGCAAGATCATCCATACACTGATCCACCAGCCTGCCGACTCGATCTATCGTTTCTGGCTCGCGTCGTGCGTGGAAGCGTTTCTTCGTCGCGCTGCGCCGAACGAGCAGCTCTTTGTGGCGCGAACACCTTTGCTGCAGGCGCTGGTGAACGAGATTCTAAGCGGCGGAGGGTACCGATCGCCCGGGAGCTTCCAGTCTGCGTTTGATCTGCTGGGCGAGATGACGAAAGGCAACTGGCAGACGCTGCAGCTCTTCCACCGCATGCTGAACAACGACCAGTTTGGGAGTTTCATGGGTATGCTGATTGTGGTACGATATTCTGTTGCAAATGTGAGTTGCAGTGGTCCTGACACTTGTCTCTTTGTTTATTCTGTTTGATACAGAGGTGGTGATCTTGAACCTGGTCGACTCCAACGTATTTATTCGATCGATGCTGCTGTCGTCCGAGAAGTTTGCGAAAGCACCCATGTCGGGAACCTTTGGGCTCGCGGACGATTACGAGATGGACCGCATGAGCGAGTTCCTCGCAGTCAACATTGTGCGGCTGCTGCGCGATCTGATGACGATTGTCACGATGGAGGACGTGAATCACGAGAACATTTGCTGCCTGAACACCGCGATCGTGATCCTGATCTTCCAGCACCGGCGACAGCGGCTGCCTGCGATTCTCGAGGCGCTGCGCAATCACGAAGAGCTGTCGGGCAAAGAAGGCTACATCTGCAAGAACTTTCGGGGCCTGCTCTGGTTCTGGATCCAGTACTACACGCCGCGCGGACGCGACCGCCTGGGCTTGGAGCACTCGAGTGATGTCAAGTTTGACGAGTGGAAGCGCGTCGTGTCGTTGTTATGCGCCGATGATGCGT
This sequence comes from Globisporangium cylindrosporum, assembly GCA_038050675.1. Taxonomy (NCBI): domain Eukaryota; phylum Oomycota; class Peronosporomycetes; order Pythiales; family Pythiaceae; genus Globisporangium; species Globisporangium cylindrosporum. The sequence goes on along the minus strand of JALBZD010000194.1, from coordinate 7,848 downwards.
CGGAGACGGCGCTGCTGGCAACGCCCACAAGGCTCCCCCAGTCGCCGTACTCGCGTCTGTACACTGCAGCGAGAGAGCCCCGGCTCGCGTGAGGCGTGGAATGACTGAGTCCCCATAGACCATAGATCTGCTAGCTAAACAACCTCCATTGAGATCTCCCTGCGGATAGTAGTAGTGGTGTTTACAAGAACGACTCCCCCATACAGACAATGAAGAGCAACGTTTTGAAACTTGATGGCAAATGCATCTGAATGGCGTCTATCGAAGTGTGGACATTGTGAGAAGACGACAAATCTGAATCTCTATCTCCAGCGGCCGCCGCCACCTCGCCTTCGGTCGTTGTTGCTGTTGTTGTTGTTGTAGCTGTTCCTGTTGTTGCCATTGTTGTTGTAGCTGTTCCGGTTGTTGTTGCGGTAGCTTGGCAGAGCCGCATCCAGTTGAACATTCGGGTACGACTTCTTGTTGTTGTTGTTGTTCGAGTACGATCGCGAGTTCCCACCGGGCACTTGGTAGTAGTAGTTGTCATCCTCGTCTTCGTCGCGGTACCCGCCGTCGTACTGGTCGCGTCCGCGCTTGCGACTGTTCTGGCGATTGTCGCTCGTAAACAATTTGCTGTTGTTGTTGCTGCGGCTGTTGCTCGGGCAGTCGCTCGCGTAGTGGCCGCGCTGTCCGCACTTGAAGCAGTTGAAATTGTTCATCTGAGTGTTGCGCTGCGGACACTCGGCCGCGAGGTGGCCCGGGTTCTGGCACACAAAGCACTTCATCATCATGCGGAAGTTGCTCGTCGCGAAGTTCGGCTGCGACGGCTCCACGTAACTGGAGCACTCCTGTGATAAGCAAAGCAGGGCGCGCATAGATCAGCACCTATCCTGATGCACAACGGTGCAATAATAAGTAGGCTGTTGGTACGCACATTCAGCAGGTGTTTGTCAGTGCAGTTGGGGCAGTAGATCTTGCGGTCGGCAGGCGGTGGCACCGGCACGCAGGTCAAGTGACCAGGTTTCACGCACACCATGCAGCTGATGCCCTCGAAGCCAACGTCCACGTTCTCGCAGTCCTCGTCCTCATGACCTATGCGTCCGCAGACGCCGCAGTTGTCAAGCTTCAGTGGGCGGTTCGAGCAGACCTGTAAAAATAAGCACAAAATCACAAAATAAGTTAGAAACCAGGACATCACCATACAACGTCAATTCAGTGTTCGAAAACGTACTCTGGACGTGTGTCCGAGCTGCAGGCACGTTGGGCATGGCAGATGTGGGCAGTTCATCGCCATGTGGCCACGCAGACCACAGTAGTAGCAGGGCTTCAGCACGCGGTCGTTCATGCACAAGGCGGACATGTGGCCGATCTGTCCGCAGTTGAAGCACTTGGTCGCGAGATCCGTGATAAAATAGCGGCTCTCGGGGCGCTTGCGGGTCGGGCCCTTCCCGCTCGCAGCGTTGTTGTCCGCGCTATGCGCCTTCCTTCCAGCAGCACGATCCACCCCATTGCCGTCTGCAGACTTGTCGGTCGACGAGAACAGCGGCGCTCCGACGGTGAACTTGTCCGACTCCTCTTCCTCGCTCTCCGCGTCATCGATGTCCTTCTCGACCGTCAGTTCGCCGGTATCGCCTCGAAATCTGGTGCCAAAGTCGCTCAAGATGTGGTCGTTCAACGGCTCAATCGGCAGCTCTTCAAACACAGGGATGTTGCGCTCCTCGCGCGGCACGAGAAAGCGCGAGAGTGCCCACTTCGAAAGCTTCACTTTGCTATTCGTCGCAGAGCCAGCGCCGTTCGCAGCCTTCTCCTTCTCTTCTTCGTCGCCGCCATCACCTTCATCGCCTGTCAAGTCCACAGCACTGCCGAGCTCTTCGTCCTCTTCGCCTTCGTTCTCGTCGTTGTCCGCGTTGAAAACCACTTGGATCGGCACGCGCTCGCCCACGTCCTCTTCATCGTCGTCGCCTCCAGTGCTCTGTCCGCTCGAGTGCGACTCTGAGTCCCAGCGAGAGACGCTCCCACCGGCGCCAACAGGCTTCTTGCTCTTTTTGCGCTTGCGAGACGGCTCGCGAGTTGGATGCACCTTGAGCTTCTGGCTCTTGTCGTGTGCGCGTGGGTCGGATGGGTCCATGACGAAATGCGTTTCGGCGTCGCTGTCGCTGTCCGAAGAGGGCGAGGCAGCCGCCGGCAGCACGTGCTCATTCTCGCCTGCGTACCCGAGCATGCTTCTCTGTAGTCTTCCTGAGCTCTCGGTTGTGTTGCTTTGCTGCTGCTCTCTTGGGAACCAATGCTCAAAGGCAGCGCCCATTCGCGCTATTTGCCTGCTCTTGTAGAGAGATCCTTTTCCATCCTTTATAAGAGCAAGGTTTTATGAGGTTTTATGTTGGTGCATTTGCAAAGAGTGATTTCGTACTTTAGCGGAGTGCGCGCTCGTTTGTCGTCATCGAGGGTTGGCGCAGTCCAATTTGCATTTGCGAGCAGCTCAAACACAAGACAGAGCAGCATGGCGTCGATCGACGAGCCGCTGGACCTGATCAAGCTGAGCGTGGGCGAGAAGATCTACGTCAAGTGCCGCGGCGACCGCGAGCTGCGCGGTGTGCTGCAAGCATACGATCAGCACCTCAACATGGTGCTTAGCGACGTGGAGGAGACCATCACCGTGCAGGAGCTCGACCAGGAGACCTACGAAGAGATCATCAAGCAGTCCAAGCGCGCCATCGAGATGCTCTTCCTGAGAGGAGACGTCGTGATCCTCGTCGCGCCACCGCTGCGAACGGCGTAGCATGAATCGTAGACGAGCCTCCAGCTGCAGTGCTTGTGCTCTGAAGAGTGACCCAAGGACCGCAAAGTGGCAAGATCCTGGAGACTCTCTACTGTATGCGCGTGTTGGATCGCTCTCTCTCCGTTTGGCTAGTTAATCATTAATATCCCCACCCATCTCTCTCTTTCTATGTGTTCGTGTTACACTTGGCTGTGGTAGCTCCATGTGAGTGGATTTGCGTTTGTTTGTGTGTAGTACCGGCATTTGGTATTTGTTTTTGTTAGATCGCCAACTGGCGCACCCTAGACTCAAAGTCCTCGATCGTGTCGTGTACGTCCTTCGCCTCTCGCCACTGCTGTTGCTGCTGCTGCCGCTGCTGCTCTGCTCGCTTCCACTCCACACTTGCAGTCTCTGGTGTAGGGTACACTGAAAATGCCTGTGTGCGCCACTCCGAGACATTCGGGGCGATAGAGGATTTCACCGGCTTGGATGACTTGGAGTATGTGGACGAGCTACGGCTGCTTGTAGCTGAAGACGCTCTGACTGTAGGTTTTACCTCTGCATGTCTGATTGTATTTCTAGTGCGCGCACTGGGGGAAGCCTCAGCATGCGTTCGATGGGACTCTTGCTGCTGGTGTTCGCTGCAGTTCCAAGCCTGCTTCCGTCCGGATCGATGGTCTGCTTTGTCATAAACCCATTTGCTGGCCGCGCGCAGCTGGACTTCTTTGGCGACTGCTCTCTGGAGAGTCTTTGCGCGATCGCTGTCAAGCTCTTCCCGCAGCTTGCGTCGAACGCTGACGTCGTAGACAAAGTCCACCGGCTCCGAGTCTTTTCGAGGAAGGCTTGATGTGGAACTGTGTGTGTTCTTCTTCTTTGTGAGTTTGTACGAAGAGCTGTTTACAGGGGAAGCCGTTAGTGCCGCTGACCTCGCAGCGGAGGATGCAGTCGCCCCTGTCGCTCGCTTGCAGTAGACTTTGCTCTGCGCGTTGGCCATCGGTTTCTTCTTCGGCTTCTGTTTTGCTGCTTTTTGGTCGTTTTTCAGGAGAGCAGATATGGTAGGTGCTACGAATTCGCTCGGCACATTGACCGCAACTCCGAACGCGGTGCAAGAGAGCTCCTGCTGCTTCGCACTGCGGATCTCGCGATCCAGATCGTCTTCTACGGTGGAGTGAGGCAAGAAGTCCGTTCAGTCAGTCCCAGCGATACAAACACTCAGCCAAATGCAAGCTACCGGCTGTAGACGTATCGTCTTCGTCGCCGTTACCCCTCAGCTCGCAGAATGTCCAGCCCATGAGGTGGTCGAATCTGTCCAGCTCTGCAAGTCACGACAACATTAGCATGAGCCATTGCGCTACAGTTTCTCAGTGCGCAGTCCATCATAGTGCGCACCTTCGACGCATCGCTTGCTGTGGTTCAGAGACGCGAAAGAGCGCATGTTCGCGTACAGAGAAGCTCTCGGATGCTGGTGCTCGTCCAGCGCTTCCTCGTCACGCGCGGCTCCTGGGATGATCGATCAGCTGTGCTTTACTGATTCAGGAACTGATGGATCTATTTTTGGTGAGAGGAAATGCTGCCAATAGATGATATTGATTGGCTAGAATATCATCTCCAAGCTGAAATGGGTACACTTCGAATTGGCATGCGCTGGGAACCAGCACGCGACTGCTACTAACTTGTCCATGCTTTATGGATGATTCGCTCATAATATGCGCACGCCTTCGCAGACGATCGATCTGGAGTATTGACGGGTGAAATCCTAGCGGGGAACATCAGCCAGAAAGTCGCTTTGTGTGCTGGTGGTGCCATTCAGAGACTCGCTCGCATCAGTCTGGTTCTGGTTCAAGAATCACCCATTCAGGGTTGTTGCGTCGAGATCAGGTCGCTGTCAGTGGTCTATTAATGGGCGCATTTCCCCTCAGACAAGAGTGATGACGCTCGAATTAGGCACACTTTCGGCTCTGAAGCGCAGTCAAGAGACTGAGGAGAGAAGAGAAGTGACTTGGACGTGCAGCTGGACTCCTCGTGCCTGTTTGATGCGACTGGAAGCTGCTGTGACTAACTCGTGAGAAGACATCCGAAGGAACGAGACGCGCACCACCCTCGACTGGGGCTGACCATGGCGGTCGCGAGCGATTACTCTGGCTGGGTGCGCGAACTGGACAAGTTCCAGGCCTCTGGGAATGGCGACGATGTGGAAGGCGATGAGTACGACCCACGGCACGAGTCGAGCACTGGCGAAGGCTTATCATCGAGTCGCCAGACGTCTCGCACCGCTGTGGGGATCGGAGCAAGCCGAAAAATGAAGGAGCGCGCAGCTTCACAGGCTGACGAACTGCAGCAGGAGATGAAGCTCCTCAACTGGCACAAGCTCGCGAACGAAGCCGCGCTCAAGGCTGCGATCATCAAGACGAACAAGATCAAGCGCGAGGACTCGAACGTCTCCCGGTCCATGAACCACGAAGACATGGAGGACAAGCAGCTCCGCATCCAGCAAATCATCGAAGAGGAGCAGCTGCGGCCGCTTGAGGTGAATTCCGAGTTCTTCCGGAACTTTGAGTCGAAAGAGCTACATGACGAAGCCAAGCTGGACAGCGACGTGCAGCGCCACGTGCAGCACCTGAAGAAGCTCAAGAAGATGATGGTGCAGCGAGAGGATCTCCAGCGTCGTCGACAGAAGTACCGAGAGGGAATGCTGGAGCTCAACGGGGGCAACTCCCGGTCCAACTCTGTCCCAAAGCACAAGAGCAACCAGGATGAAGAGAGGCACGAGCAGCAGCCCAAGCGACACCAGCGAAGCAACAGCATGTACAACAACCGCTCTTCGAACGGAAGCGCGACCAACGCGCAGGTGATCTGCAGTCTCGACAAACTCGTAGAGCTTGAGAAGCGGATCCGGCACTTGGAGGATGCGGGGCTCGGTGCGGATGCTCTGGAGGACGACCCACGAGTCGAGCACGCCAGTCACGGCGGCGACGAACTGGAAGAAAGCAGCCTCATGAAGACGAAAGGTGGACTCCACTTTTCGAAGCGAAGAAGCAATGGCGGCCCCCATGAGCCTTCCAAGACGATCTACGCTGTGAAAACCAACGGCGGTGGGCCAGCATCAAAAGCCAACAAAATGCGAACCAAAGAGAAACCAAAAGCAGCGACTGCGAGACAGAGGTCCTCGACGGCTCAAGGCAAGCAACCGCTGTCTCAGAGTACGTTCCTCACGGGTCTGCCTGAGAGCAAACAGCGACAGCTCCGACGCATGACCGAGCGAGAGCGCCGGCAGTTCCTGAAGAACGAGAAAGCAAGCGAAGAGCGTGAGAAGAGCCTCAAACAGGACGTCGTGATCGACGGGTGGCTGGACAAAAAGCGCCAAGCGGCGAGCAACCGGAAAGCTGTGAACTCTCATGTTCGGAACGCCCAAGCAGGAGCCAGAGGCAATGGCAGTGGCTCGGCGAGCACGGGGAACAGCTCAACGAACGCAACAACTGGACGCCGACTCGGAGGGAAAACGCTGCTGCCGCCACCGCCGAAAATCCGTGCACCTGCTGCTGGCGCCGCATCGGGCAAGCGCATCGCAAATCCGCACTTACAGAAGTTCGACGATATCAAAAAGGGGTTCGTGAAGCGCAACGAGGCTTTGAAGGGCACACCAACCAACGTGAAAGCAGGCAGTTCGCTCCTGGACGCGCGGATCGGATCGGGCGGCTCTAGTCTTCACAGCAGCAACCAGCAGAAGCCAGTCAGCGGCAAATGGGGGACCCCCGTAGACAGGAGTACTGTAGCTACAACCACGCAACGCGGTACTGGAATTTCCAAAGCGAGCGCTCTCTCCAATCCTGCGAGTTCGACGAATCGCAACACGGGCAGCTACAGTAACTTTATGGGGAAGAGACACACACCAGCAGCGCCGATGAAAAAGCCTCTGGGTGGCTCCAACCAAACCCAGAAGCTGCCAGCGATCGCGCGAGCAAGCAGAGTCTTAACCACCGGCCCCCAGTTCGGTCTCACCAACAGAAACCCCACAGTGAACAACAACAACACCAGTGCCCTGAACCCAGTGCACCACTCCAACCAGCGAGCAGAAGGCTCGCTCGGAGTCGCATTGCCTAGATTAGTGAGTCAGACGACGCGAGGACCGTTCGCTCCGTCACCCCCATCACTCGCGATGAAGAACTTCAGTATGCCTCAGTTCAGTCGATTGCATAAGCGATGATAATGCGATTCCCCCCTTTCCACTAACAGAATGACCATCCCGTATGCATGCTCTGTGCATGATGCCATTCCCGCATCCCTCACGCTGACGTTAGTTGAGGTCCGGGCTCGGTTCCAAATGTTTTGTTCATCGGCGTACACAATACACTTCATGCATATACATATCCAACACCCTTGGGTGCAGCTGGAATCAGGAACAGCATAAATTACAGTCTCATATATACTTGACAAGAGAATATGACAGAGTGACATCGAAGGACGGAGGATGCAGATGAAGAAGTGCGCGTCGAAAGCGAAATCATCCCCAATTGACAGAAGCTCAAGAGGCCGTGGAGCTCGAGAATAGTGCTGCTGGATTTCGCTGGATGTGATGAGCACGAAGAAATTTGACCTCGACTCTCAGTTAATTCAATTATGCATCAGGTCTCCGTTACAATACGAAATTGCCTGTCACGCATGGCCAAAACTAGAGTGGAGGGTATGTATATGGGGAGGTCGTGTTGAGGGTTATTTGGAGACAAAAATGAAGTTTCCGCCAGAGTTGTGCAGGGTATATCGTTTTTGGCGGATATAAACAACGGATATACAGTGCTGGCCAATGGTATGGGGACACACATTTTTTGTAAATTTTTTTTATCAATACTCGCCGTTTGAGGCTGAAAATTGGCCAGGATGAAGCTATTAGAAAACGCGTTCTGGCAGTGCTATCCGTTTGTTGAGCAGCACAATGGTTTTCAAGAAAAAACAGAATATCAGTTTTGAGAGGGGGACATTGCTATGAGGACACCACAAGAAACTTCGCGTGGCGACAACAGATGCAGCGTTATACTGGATGTGTGGGTGGACTTTAATGAGCATTCAGTTCCCATCACTGTGCACACGTTTATTTTGAGTTTCTCTTTCATCTA
>JALBZD010000193.1:0-49259 GCA_038050675.1 Globisporangium cylindrosporum | reverse complement strand
CACTCGTGACACGCACTGTACTCTTCAACCTGTAATTTCTAATACCTCTTACAAAGCGGAAACCTTTAAAAATAGATTTTTTGCATGGTGTGTTTTTGCGTCTCAATTTGGGGGGTTTGCCTGTACCAGTCAAATTATAGTATCACTCACACTAATACCTGTGGCTCGATCACAAAATGCCTTACACAAAATAGTATGAGTGATACTAGCTACTGTGACCACTGTAGTGAGATTCGTTTTGGATTCGAAACGAGAGCTGATGTTGCGCGAAGGTGCCGCGAGTCGCTACAAATAAGTTCGGTTCGAAACAGTCTCATTGACACGCGTCCCCTTCATCCCGCAACCTCCGCCTCTTCATCGAAACGGGTCATTCCTTTCACTGTCAACAGCCTCTCGCAGAAAGTTTCTCAGTTGCCAAATAACAACCCTGTTTAAAATCACCGCACTGGCGCGACATCGTGTGCGCCACCTGGCACGAGCCAGATGGTGGCGCACAATGTCGCTCCAAGACCCAGAAACACACACAACAGCACCTGGGTCACCATTTCCGCCTTTGCCGCAGCACAGCAATCACCGCATTCCCAATTTCGCACAGACAGTCCGTCAATCCGTCAAAGCACTTGGTGATCGGTTCAGAAGGCAGAAGCACCAGAAGAGCGAGCGAGTCCAACGTCTGCCTCAAGTGCAAATCTAGTAGATCGACCGGCATCAGATTGACGCGTGAGGAGTCTTCTGTCGTGCTGTGTCCATCACGAGCCTTCCCGTTCCGTCGGTGGGTCTGAGTTTGATCAAGTCAGTCTCATTCTCATTCTGCAAATCGCTGCTTGATCACAAATTGAAGCAACCGCAAACGCCCGTGATCTGAGTGTTGCGGCTTTTTTTAATCACGATTGCGCTCCGTAACAGGAAGCCCAGCAGCAGCGTGTCGTCAGCGAGTATGGGCACGACGAGCGTCACAATCTCTTCCTCTGCGAGTATGACGAGCGCTTCCTCTTCTGCTACCAGCCACAGCGGCGCGTTTATGTCGACGTCAAAAGCGGATGGTGAAGGAAACCCATTCGCAAGTGGGGATGACGATAAGAAAGCGCTGATGAAGGCGCAGCATGAAGATGAACACGACGATGAAGAGGAAGACAGTGAGCCGCTTGAGCTCGACGAAAAGACGAAGCGATGGGGATACGCGGTGGCCGCGCTCATGGTGTTCATCACGTTCTACAGCATCCCGCATGGCGCATCCGGAAAGAGTGCGCATTACGTGTGGTGGTGCGGCTGGCTCACCGCTGTCGCGACGGGACTCGGCGCAGTGCCGTTCTACTGGCTTCATGACATCAACAAGTACTGGCTGGGCATCTGCAACGGACTTGCTGGCGGCATGATGTTGGCGGCGACGGGCTGCTTGTTCTACGAAGCGTGGCACATCCCGCAATTGGTCGATTACGGTGTGTCGATCACCTACCGCCTGTTCGTTGGTGTCTTCCTCGGCGTGCTGTTCATCAAGTTCACGAAAGTGTACCTGGAGGACTACGAAGATGTCAAAGTGTGCGGGCTCAAGGGCTTGGACGCGCGCAAGGCGCTGTTGATCATGGCGGTCATGACGCTGCACTCGATTTCCGAAGGCGTAAGTGGATCTTGCGATCGCTGTGCGATGATTATGTGGACGCTGGGACTCACATTTCTGTTGATCTGTTTTTGTTTTATCTCATTTTATAGATCGGTGTCGGTGTCTCTTTCGGTGGCGAAGGTGGCATTCGTCGCGGACACATCGTGACGATGACGATGGCGATCCACAACATCCCAGAAGGCGTTGCAATCAGCCTGGCGCTTGTACCTCGTGGCCTCAGCGTCTTCTTCGCAGTGCTTTGGTGCATCCTGTCGAGCATCCCGCAGCCGATCTTCGCAGTTCCGTCGTTCATCTTTGTCGAACAGGTATGACTTCTATATTTTGTTCAGTGCGATTTGCGATTGCAGTTATGCCTCTAACGATTAGGATGCTTCTTGTTTTTCCGTATTAGTTCCTTCCGATCCTCCCTGCTGGTCTGGGCTTTGCTGGTGGCGCGATGGCGTACGTTGCAATCCAGGAGCTGCTGCCAGAATCCCTCGAAGACACCAAGTCTCTGCCAACGACAGTGTCTGCTACATCCTTGGCGTTCATGGTCTTCTTGACAATCCAAGTCGTTCTGAGCGGCACCATTTAAATGGATTCCGATCAAGAAACCCTGCTCCAGTCCAGCCAAGCAATAAGGCAGAAGGTGAACAATGTGCGTCTTGTGCGGTGAATGTTTCTAAGGCACGACACACCAATGGAGCGAATGGGGAAGTAAAAGAAGAGAGACGTATGTGTGTATCAAAGGTATGAGTTTGAACGGTTAGAACTAAATCCACTATAATTATATTGCCACCACAAGGACTTGAAGGAGTTGGCGATTCGTGCGGACAGAAAGGCATCTCAAGAGGCGCATAGGACGTCGTTTCATGATCATGAGCGCAGCGCCTTTAAGCGCCACACGCGCCTCTTCAGGCATAAACAAAGATCCACGAGGCAATACAGGACCCTGCGTGCACGTGTTGCCCTAGAAAAGCGGCATTTGCGAAGTTGCGAGTGATCGGAGACAACCACAACCAGATCACCGCCGGTCGTTTAGCTTGATTCCAACATGGTGAAGGCGTTCATGCTCGCGACGCTCGGCGTCTATCTTTCTTGTGTAGCCATGGCTGCAGCATCTGGCGAAGCGAACGCTCCGAACTCGCTCGCTTCGGCTGCGAACGAACCGTCGACCCGCAATCTACGAACCATGGCAGCAGCGGAAGTGCAGGGCCACAAACACTCGAAGTCGAGTGAGCGTCAAAAACCCGCCAAGAGATGGACGAAAATCGACAACGCAAAGCTTTCGTTCATGGAGAGCAAGGAGCGTCCGGAGGCGTTAAAGTACACCACGAAAGTCGCGATGGAGGCCCGCGTGAAGGAGATGACTGCGCCGCACAAGAGCATGCCGAACGTGGTCATGGAGTCACGCGGCACGAAAAAGGCGGGCAATGAGAAGAACAAAGTGCCACGGAAGAAGAAAGGGGCACTGATGATGGCGGCGCAGGCCGATCGAAAGTACGTCAGCTTCAAAGAGTCAAAGAATCAAGCGATGGAGGCACACAGCGCCAAACACAAAAGCGCGAAAACGGTGGGATACACATCCCCATAAGTCGTCGAACTTGAACACGACGCGAGGTCGGTCGACCAGGTTTAAGCAGAAAAACGTCAAGGTAACAGCATCGATGAAGACCAAGCAGATGAAGGAGAAACCGAGGAAAAAGCGTGGTCGTGACGCGTAAGTAGATCGTCAAACTTGGATCTTTGTGTGAAAAAGGCGATATCGATCTCTATTCCATTCAAAATGGTTATGTATTCTCAAAAAAAAGCAAACAAAATCCCACCAGCTAGTCCTCTTGCCAGGTTGCGTACCCTGTCAGTGCGTCTATATGACAACAGCTTCTCCGTCTTGGTCGTCTGGCTTTGTGTTGTTGTTGGCTTCATTCTGTTCGGCTTCCAGGTACAGATCGTTCTCGTGCTTTGGCGCGTATTGTTGGCTGTGCGCTTCAAGATACGCCTCGCTGCCCATCTATCGAATGAGAATGCAGTATCACAGATTCAGATAGAATATAGCCACAACGTTAGCGAAAACTGGTTGGGAAAGCACACGATCTCTACATGGCTACTGAGTGAGTTTGCATAATACCTCAAGCAGACGCGATACCGTGCGGTCGAACGCAAACACCTCGTCCACGTGCGACTTGGAAGAGCCGTCCATCTGGTAGAGATCGATCGCAGACGCGTCGGCGAGACAGTGCAGCTAATCAATCGTACACAAGTTGGTCATATCCATGCATGAAATTAGCAAAGTCGCACGCATAAACCTCATTGAGAACAGGAACAGAGCACGCACTACGTACCCGAACGCCCTTGTCGTACATGCAGTCGACAAACGTAATAAAGCGTCGCATCTGGCGTCCAAAATTACAGCAAAATCCCATCATGTGTTAAACGAGACCACAGCGTTCGCGCGAATTCCGATGCATTTCACGCGACATCGTCAATGTTAATGGTATTTCTTTACCTGGTTAATCATTTCGAGCTTGAGGATCGGAATGTCGCGCACAAAGACGACCGAGAAGGACTCGGCGATGACCAAGTAGTCCGCTGCACCCAGAGGCTTCCCGCACAGGTCGTCGAACGAGAACTGGCATACACCGCGCTCCACGGCAGCGAGCGGCACGCGCACGCGACGCCCCTGAGTTGACAAAAACGTCTCTACAAGTTCTTCATCCTACAGAAATGAGGTCAGGTGCGTACGTGTTAGACATCGCGAAATTGGCTGTTGAACCTATGGCTCCTGGCTACGAGTGTCACTTACTTGGCAGTGATCCTCAAACTCGTTGTCGAAAATCGCGCGCGATTCGGGTGTCAGCGGGAAATTGTACACGTTGTGAGCGTGATGCGCTCCCTATGGCACGAGAGAATCGAAGCGTGGGGTGAGTCAGGAAGAGATCACCAACACAAGAACATCTAAGCAAAAGAGAGAGGGGTGGATGGAGATACGCACCTTCACTGCGCGGTAGTCCGTATCCGACTCTTCGAGTGAGAGCACGTCGCACTTCTCGCCCAGCAGGTCGATGAACGGCAGGAACAAGTCGCGCTGCAGTCCGTTCTTGTAGAGCTCCTGTATAATTGACGCACGCGTCAGATATCACACAAAGTCTGCATTTCAGAAAATGGTTCTGAAGATTCTTACCGATGGCGGGCGGTTGGAGGTCGCGACCATGACGAAGCCTCGCTCCAGCAGCGCCGAGAAGAGTCGCCGCAGGATCAGCGCGTCCGCCACGTCCGTGACTTGGAATTCGTCGAAGCAGAGCAGCCAGCTATTGCGCAGCAGGTCGTCGGCGATGTACGGAATCGGGTCTTCGCGGTGCCCTTCCTTGCGCAGCTGGTGCATCTTTCGGTGGATGTCGAGCATGAACTTGTGGAAGTGTACGCGCATTTTCTTCTCAATTGGCACAACGTCGAAGAACATGTCCATCACGAACGTCTACAATGCATACAGAGAGAGAGAGAGGCAAACAAGCACCAAGCCCGCAAGGCGTCAGCCATTACAATGGAGTCCCACGAGAAAGCCATCAGGTGAGTCATTCCTCTCCCAATACACCGCTCGCTAACGACGCCTATGTCGAAATGCAGCTCACCTTGCCACACCCGACACCTCCATGGATGTACAGACCTTTTGGCGTCGTCGAGGCAGTTTCTTCTGAGCTACTACTGGCTGCATCCGAGTCGGAGCCAGTGAATCGCTGCCACCAGGACGAGCCCGAGGAGGACGACGATACTGGCTTGTTCGACGGACCGCCGTATTTTGCGAGCTGTTCATACAGCAGGTCGAAATGGCGCACTGCGCGCACTTGCACCGGGTCGTACGTGATCTTTCCTTCGTCCACCTGTTTGCGGTAGTGCTGGAACACCACGTGCGAAGACAGAGAAGAGCTGGAAGAGGAGGAGGCCGAAGAGCCCAGCGCGGCAATCTGCTGATGCTGGTTCTGGTGGAAGGCGCTGCGGGGCTGCGGCTGCCACGACGTGCGCGCCAGGCGGCGTATCGATTGGCGGTGCATGTCTTCTCGTGTCTAGGGTTTGCCCTGTTAGGAAGTGAGTCCGTCAACACGCAGAGATAGAGCCACCTCTTCCAAGCGCACGCTTGTCAAATGCGCTTGTTGCGAATCGCAAGGTTGCCAGCCGGTCAGAATGATGAGAATGGTATATTCTCGGTATGCGTCACTGAGGTGTGTCCCCTAAATCTCAATATCAACCAATGGAAACGGCGTATTGAACTCATCCAATCTAGAAACGCGATGCTATTGGTAGAAAAATCGAATTTGACTTGCTCTTGTCACATAAAACATCCAGTCTAGAAGAAAGTGGATTCAGTTAAGTGCGATATCAAAACGATCACGGACGAGACAAAAAATGACAGTGACAAGAACAACGCTTGGGTATTTTTAGCAAGCAAGCGAACGAGCGAGTGCCCGGATGGACGAATAGCTCCTGTCTTGGATTCACTGTTAATGTGCATGCGCTGATGTTGGCTGGTGGCGACCACTGTTGCGTATCTCTTATATGTATATGTGAGCCCTGCGGATTTCTGTGGATGTTGCTGATGTACCACTCACTGAATAGATATCATAGGTATTCAACTGCATGTGCATGTGTCTATGAGTGTTTCTAAAATAGGCAATGAGCACATGGAGCGCTGAGTTCGCAAGCAAAATGGCCGCAAGCGCTCTGTGCAAGTGCCAACATCAACACAGATTTGGACAGGTTTGAATTCGCTGCGCAAGCACTGGCGAAAGAGAAGCAAGCGAGCGTTGCAACGCTCTTCCTCTTCTTTCTCTCTTTCTCTCTACTTCTTCAGCAACAGCCTTCGCGTGTGGACATGTGGGGATCAATGGTAGTTTTTGAGTTTAAGTCTGAGTCTATGAAGAAGGCGATGACGAGACAAAATGAGCTGTCGCCGTGATTCACATTGAAGTGGAAGTGACCGTCGTTATTGAGACTCGCATGTTCGCTGTGCTGCTGACTGAGTTGGGAGAGTAGGTTGTCAGGAGAAATTGATAAGAGAGTGAGACCTCGCTCGTTCGTTCGCTTGCTTCTCATCGAGCGCTGGGTGGAAAGCAATGCACGCCAGCAGCAGACCTGATAAGCTTCCAACTTACATCAGCGTAGCGTTCTCTGCAAAATATTAAACTAGCTTTTTCATTATTTACATTAACTTTGGTCATCATGATTCACCACCACCTTACGAATAATTTCTTCATATCTCCATCATCATCACCATCACACTCTCTCTTTGTATCATCATCGCGAGGGCTGATGCAGATTTCGGATTAATGCGCAGACTGCATATCGAGGAATACACAAGAGCGCAAGAGAACAGGTGAGGCCAACGAACCCTCCACTAGCGATAATAGCTGGGAATGCTCATTTCGTACCGTTCCGCAGCATCGTGACGCACTCCTTGATCGCGACGATGTTCTTGGCCGAGTACGGACCTTTCTTGTACATCACGATGAGCGTCTCGCTGTGCTGCACGACGCTTACCTGTATGCACGTGTTGCGACTGCTCTGGATTGTCATCGAGTTCACATTCACGCCCGAATATGACACTATTGGACAGAATCAAGAGCAATAAGTCAGCTGTCCGCCCATTCTCATCAATTCCTCCACTCATGCAGGAAGAGCAACGTACTTGCGTCGCAGGAGCTGTTCACGAGCGACTGGAGGTTGGCGAGCACGCCGATCTGGTCGACATCAACTGTGGCGTAGGTGACTGTGTCGTCCGTCACATAAATAGCTTTCAAAATACCGCGCTGCTGTTGCACTGTGGGGGTCACACACAGATCAATAGACCAAAGTCAACTATCGACGCACTCATGACAGCGACACACGTTCACATGCCCACATACGCTTTCTCAGTATGGGCTTGACCGAGTCGCGGAGGACGCTCGGTATCCGGTAGTGAAACCGGTGGAAGTCGCGCAGGTTATGGCCCACTTGACCCAGCTCCGTGCCGTACTCTATAATAAATGCGTCGAGGATCTCCTTCGCGATGAAAGACGAGAAGCCCGGTTTCAACGACGTGTCGTGGAACATCGCGCAAAACACCTTGTGCGCATCATTCGTCACGACCGTCACCGACACTGCATACAGTCGACCAAAAGTAATATAGACGCACACAACACCGTCCCGTTAGCGTCGGCATACACAGCCCCACAGCCATCGAACACACCATAGGTAATAGACAAGTCTCGCATGCACGATGATGATGGCGCTGCGACCGCAATCGTACCGTTCGAGAGCTCGATGTGCGACACCGGCGCGCCGGTCGTCTTAGCCGAGAACTCGAGCATCGCGGTCACGAGCGACCCGACCAGCCGCGGCTACAAGACATATAGACAAACAGTAACGCAAAATAGCGCCAATAATGCATAGCCGCAATACACACAGAAAATAGAAGAAGAATGTCATTAGAACCAACCAGGCCGTTCATACCCATCGTATCACAGCTAGCGAGTCAGACAAGCCAGTCTGCTCTCTAGCATGGGCAAAGTGAAGTGCAGCAAGCGTACCTGCGCGACGCCGTTGACGTACTCCTTGGAGAACAGCACGATGCCACTGGACGCCATGATGAGCACGTTGCGCAGCATGGTGGCGGGCGGTCGTCTGGAAAGCGCCTGCGCGTACGTACGTGTCCGGGGCCGCGTGCGTGGGGGTTATTGAGCTGCTCGGCTTGGCTGCTCGGATTACTTTATTTGCTGAATACTGTGACCGACGCAACACACAAATCGGCGCTGCTTGCAATTGCGTGAGTGCTCTGTCTGTTGTGTCCCTCAAGGAAGAATGAAGGTTTCAACCGGTTCTGTGAGAAACTGCGGGGACAGTTTCCAGCTAAAAAAGAAACTTCTTTGTTAAAGACGGTAAATGTTTGAACAACTTTTCAACCAACAGCAAATGTATCGAAAAACAGGTGGACTCCAAAAAAATAGAAAAATGTATCGAACAGGTGGCTTTTGATACATTTGTTGATGCGTTCGGTCACCGACTTTTAGAGAAGCTCACAGCTTTTAACGAAAATTATTTTTCGCCAAACGCCTTTTTTTAGTTGTTCCTTTTTTGCGGGGCGTAGGTGCAAGCTTTCATAAAATCAATAGCAACGTGGAAATTCTGGCAAAGCAGCACAGAAGCATTCAAGTTGATCTACTGATAGAAGAGAGGAGCTATCTAGACTGAAATTTTCGAGACCCCTAGCCTCGATACCCTGTTTGGTGTTTCCAGAGGACAGGATAATACCGCAATGGAAAGCGTAATTAAGTGGATAATTAAGCCTGTGATTCCCTCAAAAAGTGGAATCGAGATTGTGGCATCATCCATTCGCTTTAGATGGAGACAACAGGTGGACAAATATTTTCGAAACGTTTCTAAAATGAGCCCATCGATTCTATCAAGCATTTCTATTCGACTACAGTAGTCACATAAAAATTCCACACGAAATGCCTGGTGTGTGTCAGCATGTGACTCACACTCCTACTCAATCCACCACACATCAAAATGGTGCCATCGCCGCAAGAGCTCCAAGCGACTAGCACAGCCACCTCGATCGACGACCTCACACAGCAGCAGCAGCATGAGACCGGCGCATACGGCGACGAGACATACCCGCAGGTGATCGAGCGCTTTCTCACACAGGAGAAGATCGACGAGTTTATGCGCAATGGCGTCGTCGTGATCCCGAACGTGCTCACACCGGAAGAAGTGACTGCAGCGCGCAACGGGCTGCATGCCGAGCTCGCGAAGTACGGAGTGGTGAGTATACACTGCACTGTACCTCGCTATATCTACAGTGGGATGCACCGACTAATTGCTATCGTGGCTGGCCGTAGGACCCGAATGACTTGGAAGCCACCGGCGAGAACCTCAAGAAGCTGTCGAGCACAGGCGGCGCTGGCGGGATTCTCGACCTCTTTTACCCATCATGGCGGCTGCGCGTCGCCGAAAACGACAAGGTTTTCGCGGCGATGAGCGACTTGTGGAGCGCGACCTATGCGCAGAATCACCCAGACTTCCAGCACCCGCACGGCGACTTCAACGGCAAGCAAGGTTTCATGTACATCAACCGTGTCTGCTACCGCGTGCCGGACACGATTTCCAAGATGCACGGCGCGAAGAAGTCTCGGCCAATGCAGCGCTCGCTGACGCCGCACCTCGACTGCTGTCCGTCCGATCCGTTCAACTCGGGCAAGGAGATCCCGCGATGGCGTCCGATCCAGTGTATCACGGTGCTCACGGACAATTTGGAGAAAAACACGGGCGGCTTTGAGGCCGTGCGCGGGTTCCACAAAGAGTTTGCAGTGTATTTCGCAGAGCAGAACCGTCGCGCTCTCGAGCAAGACGACGGGCGTCCGCAGGTGTGTCTCGGCGATTTCTCACCGCTGCGGATGCAGGAAGACCGCGACGTGATCAGCCGCTACGAGCACGTGAGTTGCGAGGCCGGCAGCGTGATCTTCTTTGACTGGCGTATCCCGCACGCGAACAGCTACAAGCACACGGGCAGCGTGCCTCGCGAGGTCGTGTACACAGGCTTTTTGCCGGATGTAGAACTGAACCGAGCGTACATCCAAGAGCAGCTCCGCCGCTACCGTCTGCGGCTGCTCCCAGCAGACCACTGGCAGAAATCCCAGGGCGACCAGCGCGTGGAAGAGCAGTTCTCCGAGCATCATTTCTCTTCGCTCGGCTCGCGGCTCATTGGGTTGCATCCATGGTGAGGGTAACAGTTGATAAAAGGACTGGGAACGCTTCACACGTGATTCAAATTGATAAAGTGAACTATCGTAGAAACAACACCTTGAGAGCGAAAATACCGGGCCATGACACAGCCAGTCGAGTCAAACTGAGGATTGACAAACGCTTCTTAAAGGCTCGAACAACAAGTATTCCACCACGTCCAATCAGTTGGCGTGTGAGATTGGAGTGAGTAGGCAGGGCGATCGAGCATGCTATGACTTGCTGCGATCACAAGCACGCACCAAGTGCAGCCAGTACAGTACATTTGGACAGCATCAGCAGCCATCAAACCCTCCTGGTTTTGATGGCGAATGTGGAAACAAACTGCGTCGCTTCAACTTGCAATAGGCGCTTTGACCTGTTGGGTGACTGTGCTCGCAACGCTCTCAATGAGCCAGCCGTGCCACACGCAAGGTCACTCTGTCATACGAGTAAACACACATTCACTGGCTAGCAGCAGTGCTCTCTTTGCTTCGCTTCCCACCATTTCCACAGCTAACTCCACACACACCTCCACTTCGCATATTCAACAACACACCATCTCGTGTTTTCATTTAGAGATACGTCTCATTAATGTTCACAGGATCAGAAGTGAGCATTTTGTGTGATACCATAAACACCAATTGGATCGTTTTAAAAAGGGTACCTGCATACTAAGGTCTTCCGCGTCCCCTTTGTAAACCGATCGTGCCGTTTGCCAGAGCAACTAGCGATTACGAGAGGGTCCCCCGAAAATGGCTTGCGAAAAAGCGCTGCTCCCGCCAAAAAGACTGGTGCGTTCCCCCATTCGAGCCATTCGCGCTTCACGACCCCACGCAGCAAGCAGACAGACAGACATGACCAAGCCGTACGTTCCTATCCAGTCACGCGCTGCATAGAATGCGCTCTCTATGACGTAAGTATGTGTATTGACTCGGCTGTGTGTTTTCTGTGGCTCTCTCCTGTGTCAACAGAGCTGAAGACGCGTCCAAAGGCAAGCGCAAGATCGACGACTTCTTCACCAAGAAGCCCGCCGACGCGTCCGCCGCGGAAGAAAGCAGCGCGTCAGTGAACGGCAAGGGCAAGGCTTCCGCTGCTGCTGCGAAGAGCAGCAAGAAGAAGAAAGAGGAAGCCAGTGAGGAGGAAGACGACGACGAGGGCGACGACGAAGAAGATGAAGATGGAGAGGGCAGCGACGACGGTGAAGGCGGAAGCGACGACGACGATGATGACGATGATGAGAACGACGAAGACCGTGCTCCAAAGGTGCGTTTTTTTATGGGGATTTACATGAATGAGCAAATATGCAGAGACTGTGTGTGCGTGTATCTGATCCGTGTCGATTTATGTGGATGAATGATGATCCGAATTGTGCAATTTGCAGTCGAAGAAGCGGCGGACAAAGGGCAGCGACGAGTCAGGCTCGGACTCCGAGTCGGACCCGGAGGTGAAGCTGAACGAGGACGACTTCATCGGCCTGGACACGTCGAACATCATCCCGCGCGCACGGCGCCGCGCTGCTGTCGCCGCGATGGCGAAGCCCATGGAGCTCCCCGCCGGCGCGAATAAGGGCGGGGACGACGACGACGACGAGTCGAGCGACGAAGCCGAGTTTTAGAGTGAGAGAGAGCTGCACACACTCGAAAAGCACCACTGAAGCGAACTTCAGCAATAGGTAAACACGCACACAAACACACAGGAGCTCTCGTTTTTGCGGCAGCGTTGTTGCTCGCAAAAACGGAGCATATTAGGATGAAGATCGATGGCTGGGAGCCAACGAATCGAACGATATAATCAGAGAATATTTGCATCGCCCTCAAAGGTGTTAGTGAAGGTGGCTCTATTTGAAGTTGGTGTGCGAATGAATGACTGGATTGTAATCCAATCTACTTGGTCTCGTCTCCAAAGATCGCCTTGTAGTGGCGGTACCCGGCCTCCGCTGCCTTCGCGCGCGCGGCCTTGTAGGACGGCCCGGATTCTGTCAAAATGGACTACAGAGAGCAATTCGTGTTGGTGAACGGACTTGTATGGAAAATGAGCTGTTGAATGCGCGTTTTGAAGCTCTTCGCACCTGTCCTTTGACGATCAGCGAGACTTGGAACACGACGCTCTGCTGCGGCGCTGGCAGGTGTCTAATTGATTATCAGAAGAGTTAGCCTCAACAGATCTCTGGCCAAGTCAACAGTTGACAACAACACACAAAGTGACTCACTTGTACACTGGGTGGCCGAAGCCATTCGCCTGCAGCAGGGTCTGAAGCGCGCCGATGGGCTCCCACACGCTCTCGTGGGTCGCATACTTGATGGCGTGCGGCAAGATCTTGGTGTTGACGAACGCCAGCGCTGCTTCCAGGCCCTGTGTGTTTGCCATCATCATCATCATCATCATTCTATCAGTGATTGGGCATTATGTTCACAGCGCAATGATTAAGGTTTACCTTGTCCAGATACACGGCAGCGATGAGCGACTCGACGGCGCCGGACTGGATCGTCGTCCGGCCTTTCACGTAGATACTCTTGGAGCTCTGGCGTGCGAGACTGTAGTCTGCCGCCACGAGGATGAGCTTGTCGATCTTCAGGTCGTTCACACAGATCTTGGAGAGCGTCTGGTTGTTCACGAGCGCCCACTTGGACTGCGTCAGCTGCCCCTCCTGGTGCAGCGGCTGCGCCTGGAAGAGGTACGATGCCACCGCCATGCCTAGCACCGAGTCGCCCAGGAACTCGAGACTGCGGTTCGAGAGCCGATGCGCAGGCACGCCGCCAGCGACCTGGTTGTGCGAGAAAGCGCCGTGGTGCGTCAGCGCGCACATCAAGTGGGTTGCATCGTTGAACTTCACGCCAATGCGCTCTTGGAGCGTTTCGAGCTCTCGCTCCCAGCCCTTCGGGATGGGGATGGCCTAGTGGACGAATGAGTGAATGAATGAATGGATGGATGCATTTAGATGAGTCAGTCAGACGCTATCACAAACAGTGCACACCAGCAATCAGCAAGTACGTACCTTGAAGTGCTCTCTGCGGATCACTTGCCAGTCGGTATTGCTCGCTGGATGCACGAGGTACTCGCTCGGGATCTGCTTGTTGACGATCTCCTTGGCGTCCACTTGGGTCTCGATCTTGTGACCGCGAGCGGCGCTGTTGTTCTTCAGGCTCACGATCTTGAAGTCGCGGTTGACAGTGCCTCGAGCACGTTGAGAGAGCGCTCTGCGTCCAAACTGCGCAAAGGTGCCATTAGCGCTGCCAGGAAGCGCTGGGATGCGCACGCGGCACCGCACGCGCGCCACCACGCCCGCCATTGCTGTCGGCGCCATTTTTTTCCAACTGGCAATTTGGCTCCAACAAGCAAATTGGCGGGACGTGATTGGACGAAGAGCTACACTCACAGATAAGCTGCCTTTGAAAGTCTTGTTTTTGGAGCAATTCACAGATTAAATGCTCTCTTTGGAATATAAAAAGTGCAAATGTTTCTGCAGGTCAAGTGAAAGGCGAGAAAGCGAGCAGCTCAAACGCCAAACGACCCACCATGCGCAGCACGCGAGGCCAAGCGCGCATCAGCAAGCGGCAGGCGTCGCAGGCTGCTGCCGCCGCTGTTGCACCCGTTCCTGTCAAGAAATCTGCGGCCGTGATGCCAGGCACTATGATGAAGAAAGAGCCCAAGCAGGAGGTGAAGACTGTGATCAAGAAAGAAGAACCCAAGCTCGAGGTGGCCACGGCTGCGAAGAAAGAGCAACCAAAGCCGCAGCATAAGCAAACTGATGTCGAGCCCAAGCTGGAGCCTAAAACGGGTGCTGTAGTCGCACCCGCTCTGTCGTTGAGCAGCGAGTCAAAGGAGATGGCCGAATACGAGCGCAAGCGACTCGAGAACATCCAGCGCAACCTCGAGTTCATGAAGTCCATGGGCGTGTCCACGGTTCGTGTGACCTACTTCTTCTTTATCTGTAGATATGTGCTGATGGTTTGCTCTTTGCGGACACGTTTAACGTAATGTCCATCCATATTGCAGGCCAAAATTGCTGCGCGTGTTAGTGTCGCAAAACCAAAAGGGCTCCAGGCAAAGCGCAAGCCGGTCGAGCCGCAGCTGCCGACGCGCAAGTCGCGGCGCATTCAGGGCAAGCAGTCGGACAACCTGGCGCTTGGGAATGTATATAACTCAAGCACGGACTACGTCATTTTGCATGGGAAAGGAGGCGACCACTCTGCTGATGAAGCCGAGGACAGACGAGGAAGACTGGACCCGAAACTCGCAGCGCAGGCGATCAACTTGTCTGGCGACAAGGGCAGAATTTTCCTGGACAGCATCGCTGGCGGTCTCGATAGCAATGATGAGAGAGAAGAGCGCGAGACGGATTTGAAAGTCGATGCGACCGGGATCGAGACAGTGGACTACCACCTCAGCAGCGACGACTTTGTTAAAGCCACGGAGGAGCGGGTCTACTCGATGGCGTTCCACCCACGCACAGACAAGCTTGTAGTCGCGGCAGGTGACAAGCGCGGCAATCTCTCGCTCTGGTCTGCGGATGAAGAGACCGACGAAGAGAACGTGGTCGTCATGTACCGTCCGCACACGAGTCCAGTGACGCAGCTGCACTTCTCGCCACACGATTCCACAAAGCTCCTCTCGTCGAGCTTTGACGGCAGTATCCGCGAATTCGATCTCAAAGCAGGGTCTTTTACGGAGCACTTCGGCACGAGCGACAACGTCGGCATCACGTCGATGACGATCGATAGAGATAACGGCGCGTTTTTGATCAGTTGTGAGGACGGCCACATCTGGTCAATCGACCAGCGCCAGCCATCCAGCAAGCAGTCCCAGTACTTGCTGCATGAGAAGAAGATCAACACTTTGCACCAGCACCCGCTGTTCTCGTTCTGCCTCGCGACTGCCTCGCTGGACCGCACAGTGTGCCTCTGGGATATCCGGAAGCTGAAGAAAACGAAGAACCAGCCGCTTGTCACGATGCCGCACAGCCGGAGCGTCAACTGCGCGTACTTCTCGCCACTCGGCGACCACTTGGTGACCGTGGGGCAAGACAACTACGTCAACGTGTTTGACACACGAGACGCAAAGCACGAGGACGCGCACAGCGTCGCACCAACGCTGGCGATCCCCCACAACAACCAGACGGGGCGGTGGCTCACGAAGCTGCACGCGTCCTGGGACCCGAAGCGGAAAGACCGGTTCGTGATCGGCTGCATGCAGCAGCCTCGACGTATCCAGATTTTCGAAGCCACGCGCAAGAACCCGATCCAGGAACTCACGAGCGAGAACTTCAATTCGGTGCACTCGATCAACGTGTACCACCCGACGCTGGATGCCATCGCGGGCGGCAACTCATCTGGAAGACTCTCGCTCTGGAGGGGTACTTGTCAGAAGAAATAGGGTACGAGAACAACTAGGAAGGCGCATGAGGCGCACTGGACCTAGAAGCCGTAAGATGCTGACAGACTGACGCGAGGAAGGAACGCATACCGAGACCAAGCTGTTAAGATTATTCTGAGGCTGCCGCCAAAGCTGATCAATCGCCACACCAGCCAGCTCTCAAACAAAGACGACATCACCGTGTAGCCATTTTGCAATGTATAAACAATGATTTACGAACCAGATGCTCTTCGAATATCTCCCACTTACCCACACGCTCGCAAGCGTTGCGGTTTAAGAGCTTTTCTATCGCCGTTCGTTTTTATGCAACGTCGTGCTCTCTCAACAACGACTTTTCTTCCATCACTACACATTCATTCATAGAGATAGAACGTGATTAAAACAAGAACCACAATCGTCACAGTATACATGCAAGCAGAGCACGATCCGTTCGTACCTTTCTTTCGAATCTCGGTGTGCTTTGACTGAACCGAATCAAAGTGCGCAAGCAACGCCACGGTGTCCACTCGAAGCTGCGGAGACACGTCACTGCTGCCACTGCCGTGCTGTGGGCGAGCGCCGCCAAGATCTATCCGGCCAATCGCAGTTGCCATGTTGGTGACGCTGACCAGGCGATCGCGAAGCATCCGGAACGCTGCGCTTTGAGGGAGCAGCATCAGCAGTCCGTACAGACTTTTGACGAGGTTCGCGTGGTAGTCTTCGTGGATCTCGAGCAGCTGGAGGCGCATGTGGATGAAGATCGGCGACTCGAGAAGCTGGACGAGCTTGTCGATCTGCATCAGAAACCCGACGGAGGCGTCAATGTCTGCAGTAAACACACGCAACAAGTCAAAGAAAGAACGAAATCTTTGCGATGTAAGGGAAACCACAAGGTGACCGATCGTAGGTCATAGCAGTGCAGCATGCATAGTTCATGTAAATGATGGCTCGCGTGGAAAAAGGATATAATTTGCTGATGAGCGCCGACGACAGCGTGTAGGACTGGGCGAGCAGGCAGAGACTGAACGCTGCGATCGGGTTGTGACACCACGACTGGAAGAGAGCCTGCAGCATCCGCAGAGAACCAGCAACAGGGAATATTTAGCGAGAGATTAGGCAAGATCTGCACGTCAGCGCTGCTCATATCATGATGAACGCACCGTAAATACTTGAACATCGTCTTCCGACGCGTGCTTCTGGAAACTGCGGCGTAAAATCTCGCGGAGCTTTTCCAGCTCATTCGCCGTCAGCAGAATCAGGTTCAGCGTCTGCACCATCACCGACGCGAACTCGCCGTCCATCTGCGTCTCCAGGCTACTCGCGCCAGCGCCGAGCACTTTCGCGAAGATCATGTAGATGTTCTTCGAGTCGAGCAGCTCGCACAGCTTACGCACAATCATGCTGCCACGGGTTTCCAGGAGGCGGCGATCGTGCGCGAACAGCTGCAGAATCGCATTGAGCACTTTCTCAAACTCGACTTCGTTCAGTGAGATGCGCGCCAGCACTTCCAGATCCAGCAACACTACTTTGTCCGACGAGTCCGAGAGCGTCTTCAAGAGAGTAGGCAACAAGCTGCCAATGTGCGCCAGCAGTTGGTTCGGGTACTTGTCCAGCAGCATCGAGATCCAGCGCAAGGCGGCTTTTCTAGTCGGTGCGTGGTCGCTGCTGAGCTCTTTGTTCAGCTTCTCCATGATCGGCACCAGCTCAACCGCCTGGGCGGTCGCTTTCACCAGCTGTAGCAGATCTGCGTTTGCACGCTCGGCTACCTGTCGGATCTCATGCTCTGAGTCGGAAATGCAGTGCATGATCGCTGCCAGCAGATCCGCATAGAACTCGACCAGCTTTTCTCCGCCGAGCGTGACAAACTCGTGGACCCAGGAGACAGCAGTCAGCCGGTTGAAGCGCTCCTTCGAGTTGCACTGACCGACGAGGATCTCCACCATTCGACCGAAGTCCACATCTTCTGTCTGCTTGATCTCGCGCAGAAACTCGGTCAGCGCACTATCCGCTGCTTGACGGATTTCGCGATTGCCGTCGCTAAGCATATTAAACAATCCATCCAGGAAATCGGGCAGGTAGTCCAGCATATCGATATCTGGCACCGAGTCGAGCACTGTGATCCAGCCAACCTGCACACGCGACCCAGCAAAGAAAGTACTCGTCAGTTACCACCACCACACGATCACATCACCAAGCGTACGCATCAATGTGCTTACCAGCAGCTGACGAATGTACGGGTTCGTCATGCGAATGTACTTTTGCAGCAGCGGGATAAACATGTCCACTTCAAAGTATTCACTCTCCGTCACGATGTCTTTCACGAGTCGATCCAACAAGTTGGCTCCGTTCTTAACATCGACGTCCACATCAGCAAAGAGCTGCACGAAGGAACAATGCCACAACATACATCAATGCAATGGTTAGAAACCATCCTATCTATCGTGCTCACGACTTATTGCCACCCACCCACCTTGCAGAGCCCGTCGAAGATCTTGTTGAAGTACTGCAGAATGTGTCCACGAGCGACTTTCGCGATGTTATACAGCGATTCACAGGCATAGTAGCGCACGCGACTCTCTGGATCGTCAAAGCAGTGTAGCACTGGCGGCAAAAGCTTGTCCAAGTACAGATGCGCTTCGTGCATGAGCCCAATCGCAGTCGCCGCGAGTCCGATGAGTCCACCCTTGCGGTGGTTTGCATTCGTCGAGAACGCAAACTCGTTGCCGAGAAGATCAATGATCGCGGGGATGCGCTCGCGGCTCACGTTCGTCAGTGTCGCCATATCCGCGGGGATTTTCACCGCGGGGGATCCGTTCATCTGCTGCTGCTGTTGCAAGAGCAGAAACTGGCGCTGGCGGTGCTCGGTCGCGGCCGCTTTCTCCTGCAGTTGTTTGATCAGGTTCTCGACCTCCATCGCAGCGCCTTTGCGCTTGTCGTACGACCGGTCGCCGAGATTGCGCAGCAGTGTCGGCGACAGCGGCAGCTCTTGGAAGCCGTTTTCACCGTACTCGAGTTGCCGTTGCTGTTGCTGCTGATTGGCGGCTGGCTGCAGGAACGGCATCGCAGCCGCGGCGGCCTGAGCGAGTGCGGACTGCGGCAACAGCGGCGACATGGCGTCTCGGTTCGGCGGCGTGTTCATTTCGCTTCTGGTGTGTGGTGTCTTCTCTATCTATCTATTCGTTCCTTCTGCTGCTTCTACTTCTTCGCACGTGCTCTCTCTCTTGCGCGCCGCCTTTCGCGTGAGTAGCTTCCTTTCTTCCTTCCTTTCTTCTGAGTCAAGAAATTGCGGAATGCGGAATTGGCGCTTTCTTCAATCCCCGCAACCCAGGGATGGATGGCACGAAAAACCCAACGAGTGTTTCGTCTCACTGCAAAACCGCTGGAAACTGTTTTTGTATAGGACTGGAAAGTGGGATATAAGGGTGACACCCCTTCTGATCTTGGTGGCTTCGATACTGGACGCACCACAAAGAGAAAAATGAGAATGATACACGCACGACCAATAATGTGAGGAGGATGAATGGATGGATGGCTTCATTCCCAAGCAGCAAACCGATAGGAAATTGGAGAAATATCGGGAGTCTATTGTATGTTTGCATATTAGGAAGGCTCATGCGCATCAGAGCGTGCTGCGCCAGTCGTAGACGTCCGGCGCGAGCGGCTTCTGTTGCTCGTGGTAGGATCTGCCGGCGACCGCGATGGGGCCCCCGCCATAGCAAAGTCCGTCCTCTCGGTACAGCACGAGCGCCTGCTGCGGGGTGACGCCGCGCTGCGGCTTGTCAAAGTCCACGCGCAGGAATGCCTTGTCGCCGGCATCCCCGTCGTTATCCAGCCCCGGAGCGTCCCAGTCGTGGAGTCCGCTCGCTCCAGCGCGCGCTTCGTGGCTCGACACGAGCGAGATGGTGCACTCACCAAGCTCCTGGCGGTAGCGCACGCGGTACTGACAGCGCATCGAGCCCGTTTTCAGCAACTCGCGCGGCCACTCGCCCGAGATCCAGTTGAACTTGGCGCTTGACGCGAACAGCGCGTCCGTGAAGAGCGCGGGGTGGCGCGTGCCCGGCGCGATGACCACCGAGTGGTCGCTCTTGCGCTTGCCGACGACGAACCACTTCTCGCTCATGCCCTGGATGCGCGCTCCCTGGCCGATCGTGTACGACGTGAACCCGTCGTGGTCGTGCAGGCGCTCGCCGTCGACTGTGAAGAACCCACCGCCCTGTCGCGGGATGTACTGGTGGATGAAATCCGAAAAGTTGCGCTTGCCGATGAAGCAGATGCCCACGCTGTCTTTCTTCTCCGCGGTGCAGAGCTTCTCGTCGAGCGCGAGCTGGCGCACCTGTGTTTTGTGCAGCTCGCCCAGCGGGAAGAGCACTTTGGAGAACGCGCTGCCCGCGACGTTCGAGAGGAAGTAGCTCTGGTCCTTCGTCTCGTCCTTTGCAGCGTACAGTTGCGGGAACTTCTCTGCGTTGCCGCCTTCGCTATCGCTTCGGCGCAGGGCCGCATAGTGGCCCGTAGCGACATAGTCTGCACCAATCTTGTCGGCATAGTCGAGGAACGCCTTGAACTTGATCTCGCGATTGCAGAGGATGTCCGGATTCGGTGTCAGTCCCTAGTACAACACAGATAGATTTATAAGTGAGCATGGTCATAATGGTGATATTGCAATGGTGCATTACATTCACCTCTTCAAAGCTCTCGAGGCAGGGTGAGAAGACCGCGTTCCAGTACGACTGCACGAGGTTCACCTGCTGCGCCTCGATGCCAAGCTGGTCGCACACCGCCTGCACGTCCTTAAACTCGGCGTCGTGCGGACACGCCTCTTTACCCAGCTCGTCACTCGCGTCCCAGTTCTTCATGTACACGCCCGTGACGCTGTAGCCCTGCTTCTTGAGCAGCAGCGCCGTGACGGACGAGTCCACACCGCCTGACATGCCAACCACGACATGCTTCTTGGCGTTTTCACTGAGAGTGCGGTTCACATCAAACACTGCAGGAGTAGAAGACAAGCTGCGCACTGGGGGCGCAGATTGCTGCGGCACAGCGCCGATATGCCGCTTCAGCACCGCTGCCGCCGCCGCAGTCCATCGCCAGCGGCTTCGAAGCGCCATCGTTGCGCCTCCAGCTTCGAGCAATTGATGTAATCAATAATGTTGCCAATCATACCCAATCAATTGTCGTCATGGCGCAATGCTATGTGGAACACATAAATCAAGGATTGTGAATAGTGTGGTACACGATAAAAATGCCGCTCATTCTGCCGTTGAGCCCACACAATCAGACCTCGAAGCGGCGCGAGCATTCTGAATAAACGATGAAGGTGGAGATTGGACTGAACAATCCGTAGCTGCTCACGCAAATATGGAGACACAACACCATAGAGAGAGTAGCAAAAACTGCTTTGCTGAAGCAGAGTCACATGGTGGTGGACACGGCGACCACAACGAAGCATCACACACAACAGACACCAGCTATGCGGAGCCTGTCGTCCAGGCGTATCACTCGTCGTACAATGAAACCATCGCACCGCCAGGGGGTCCGCTATCTCGAGTGGTAATAATCGCATGAGCTTGAATGGTTTATTCATTATGAACTGCATGGAGCACTGATACAAAGGTATATATATATATATATATGTGTATGTGCATGCCTGTGAAACAACCAGATCCGACCGCCAGTCGACTTCCCGCTCGAGTCGAAGCGCGCGCAGACGATCGAGAATGCAGAGGTGGACCTGGAGGAAGATATGGAAGACCTCAAGGCCGCAGTGCACGCGTACAACATCGACTTCCAAGCGCGGATCGTAAGCACGGCACCGTACTGCTTTGCAAAATGTGGCATTGGTGGTGATGGAGTCTTTGGCTGATCAATTTCTTCCCCGAATTTATAGGACGCCGTCAAGAAGCGCGGTCACGAGCTTGAGGAGCGAATCGGACAAGAACGGCAGGACATGGAGCTTTCCGCCCAGCAGCTGCAAGCAGATTTCCGGAAACATTTTCAGAGCGCGTTCCTAAGCATGGAACAGAAGACGTTGTCGCATTTTGCACGGCTCGAGGCGCAACAAGTCGCGGGTGAAGAGCGAAAGTGAGTGAAATATTGGTTTATTCATTTTGGTCTAGAAACCAGTTTCCCAAACCTTTTTCAACACTATTGATGAGCTCTCTAGCTGACAATTCCTTCCATCTTTAGGATCCATGAATGCGATGCGGATTTCAAGAAATTTGCGTACACGGCCGTGCCGGAGATCATGGAGAAGTTGCAGGGCACGATCACGCGGAAACTGGACAAGAACCACGAGACGTTCGACATCGAGAACGCCAAGATCCAGAAGCGCGAGAAGAAGACGCTCGGCACGCTCGAGAGCAACGAGAAGAAGACCAAGACCAACTTCCGCGTCGAGCGCGAGCGCCGCGTGGGCAAGTTCCAGGAGTGCGAAGAGGAGTTCCACCACGCCATGCGGGTCGACAACCGCGACTCGGAACGCAAGCAGTGCGACCAGATCGAGACGCTCGTGAGTCTGCACCACCAACTCCACAAAGAGACCAAAGTGCGCGAGAAAGAGGACCTCGAGATCCTCGACAAGCTTGCGTCGTCGTTCCACCAGCTCCAGTCGAGCATCCTCGAGAGCCTCGGTGAGGAGCAGAGCTAAATGAACGAGCTGCTGCTCATGTGAGAGAATGGGAAATGGCTGTACACATGTTCGATGGTGAATCTACATGGGAAAGTCATTATTGAATGGGAGTGTTTTGTTTCCTGTTCTTTTGCTTTGTTTGTATTATTGGGTTTCCAAGCCTCGTTCGTTCTGCTCTACTTTCTCTATTCTCCATCTTCCTACTCCTTCCTCTTTCTATGAGCTCCGGCATTCTCTATGGCAAGCTAGTCTGACACCGTAGAGAAGCGGCCTCAAGACAAAGACGATGGTGGTCCGAAGACGAAGAGGAGGAAGAGCTGCAGCAGCCCAGCCGACGCTCGAGAATGCCCGCGAAAGACGCCCAAGGCAAAAGAAGAAGAAAAAAAGAAACCCAAAGTCCTTCTTATTGTTCTCGTCTTCCCACGTGTTGCGATGTTACCCAAACTACCGGTCTCACGAGAGAAAATGGCGTCGCGTTGTACTCTGTTCGAAGATCAGCCGTCAACCTCGTCTGCTGGTGAAGACTTAGTTGGTGGCGGCCTTCTTGGAGACAGCGGTCGTTCCTTCACGGAAACCGTTCTTGAATTTGCGTGGGATGGTCTTGAGGTACTTCATGCGACCAGTGCCCTGGGTGCGACGACGAAGAGCCTTCTGCGACCAGTTGTCTGTAGTAACCAAGCAATCGAAGAGCAATGTGTTAGAGATGCTCTTAACGCGCAATAGCAGTCTGGTGATAGACACAGAATGGATAAGCGATACTTACACTTGCGCATCTTGGCAGCAGGGTAACCACACGAAGAGCAGACGCTCTTCTGCACGTGGTACGAGCTACGCCCGCAACGACGGCAGATGGTGTGGGTCTTGTTGTGACGCTTACCGAAAGATTGGGTACCTTTAGTCTACACATCATGACACAGCACAATCATTAGCTTCTCGATACCATTTATGAGTTAAGGACATAGACTCCCTCGGTCGATCGGTCGACCTTGATTGCATTGCAATCGCTACTGTTCCAGACATGCTCTCTCGCTGCCCTTCTTCCCGACCTGCTTTCGCTGCGCTGCTGCCTGTCTGCCTGTGTCAATCGCTCCAACATGCCAGACGTTGCTGCTTTTCCGTTCGTTCACTCGGTCGTTCTGCACTCGTTCCTCGCACGACTACGCCTGTTTCAAATGGATCCATTGACATGTGCAGCGAGGAACACGAAGTGCGCGCCACTGGAGCTGCTGACTGGTACACAGGCATGTAGGTTCCACGTGCTGGTCCACTGGATCACCGCTCCATCACAACTCGCTTCATTAACGCGCGTTCATCCGGTTCGTAATCAGTCGGCCACTGTCGCGCAGGCTGATTGACAGGTCTGACATGGAGAGAAGCGCCATGCCGCCCATTTTTGATCGGCATTCAGGATGGATTGACGCCGCCACACGCAAGACACGCCGCAGGAGCAGCAACGCAGGAAAGGAAGAGGCCGAGCGAGAGAGAGAGAGAGAGGCACATGGGAACGGACGCGACCGGCCGACCTATCTGAGGGAGCAAGAGGCGGGAGGCCCCGGAGCCCAAGGCGCTCGCCCACTTACCATCTTGGATTCGGACTTCGACTTTGACGCTGAGCGGAAGGAAGGGTAAAATAAGCGGCTCCAGCCACCACGAAGCCCCAGCAGCCATACAGAAGCCGAGACAACGCCGCCGCCATACAAACAGCAAGTCACGCGGCGCGCACTGCACTACGAACCAACCAAAATCGCGCCGCCCTAACCGCTCCACCACCCACCGCCAGATACCGGTACAACCGGTACGTATCGCACGCTGTGAGGAACTCTCCACCACTCCATTTGCATTCAAGAATACAGGTAGTCTACCGGTATTTGCATGAGCAAGCCAGTACGATACCGTTTTAGATCCGGTAGAGTGTCGGTACTGGTCAGTTCCTTCACTCTTAAAATTCATACGTGCACATTTTAGAGATTGTCTCAAGATTTACTGAAGTCAACTAACTCTGCTCAGTGCATTTGCCTGCTCCAGAGGCGAGTACTGACTTTTTATACTTCATTGTTTGTGACTTCACTTGGAAAAAGACAGGAAAACGTGGT
Organism: Globisporangium cylindrosporum; assembly: GCA_038050675.1. Classification (NCBI taxonomy): domain Eukaryota; phylum Oomycota; class Peronosporomycetes; order Pythiales; family Pythiaceae; genus Globisporangium; species Globisporangium cylindrosporum. The sequence goes on along the minus strand of JALBZD010000193.1, from coordinate 24,835 downwards.
GTACGCGTTGTGTGGTTTTCGGTATAACTGTGTGCTGCTTTAAGTGCAGTTTTCTGGTGAAAGTCCTCAAATCTACTGATTTTAAGAAAGGACTCGAAATGGGGTTTTGGCAGGCAAACACCCAATCTGACTGCAATTCGTTTGGAAAAGAATTGCTGGGCGTTTGAGGAACGACTCAAAATCCAAATGAATTGTGGAAGCGCTCATCAGCGTAATTTTTGGATAATAGTGTAGCTATCATCGTAAATTACGTTGTGACGCTCAAAAATGTAGCCATATGTCACCGCAAGTGCCACGCTTGATGCACATGCTAATAGAAGTGCTCTTCTTCATCTATGCGCTCGTAGAAATCGAGCACTTTTGAGTCCGCGAGAATGAGATCCGATGCTCGAAGACGAGTACGCAGGCGGAGTCCTTCGAGCGAACGCACTCGCGACAGCGCGACGTACGCTTGTCCAAACTCAAACACGCGCGAGAGGTCGAGCACCGCCGAGTCAAACGCCAGCCCCTGGCTCTTGTGAATGCTGATCGCCCAGGCGAGAGTGAGCGGCAGTTGTCGCCGCGACGCCAGCACCGTGTCTGCTACCCGCACAGTGAACTCCTCATGCTGGATGATCTCAGTGGATCCGTTCGAGAATCGCACGATCGGGAGATTTGTCTGTGGCGTGAAACCCTGCACGATACCTCGCGATCCGTTCACAAGTCCAGAGGAAGGGTTGATAGTCTTGATCAGCATCACTTGCGCATCCTCTACAGAATATCAAGCATGTGCTGTTAGCAGAGTTCGTAGGGTAGAGGGAATTCATTGTAGTATACACGTACTCTTGAGCGAGATTGTCGTTGGCGCTGGACAACTCGATAAATATTCCTTCTTGCCGCTGCAGAAGAAATACCATACCATTTGTCAGCACACTACCCAGTAAATTCCCATAAAAGAGAATTTGGGGGGCGTACCTGTCGGCTGATACATAGTTGAATTTCTTTCCACCCAGCTGGTCCAGGCGCTTCGTGTTTGTCTACACAGACGCGAAAGTAAACATCACACAGTAACTTAGTCAACCAAATCCCGATCAACACACAGCAGTTATCAGCGACTGTCCACACCAAAACACACCTGAAGCACATCCTTGTTGTGCGTGAAAATATGGATCGCTGTCCAGTCCAGCTGCGCGCTCGATGTGCATCGCTCGTTCAGTGCCGCGATCATCCTGTCAGTCGGCTTTCCCACGCGGAATGCGTTCAAGATGTCGACGAATCCCTGGTTCGTCTGGCGGAAAACCTCCTTGAGCACCATGGTGTCGAGGACTCCGCTCTTCCAGGCAGCGCTCTCAAAGCACAGCACAACGTCGTTGCGCTCTCTCGACACTGGAGGCAGCTGGAAGAAATCGCCCGACAGCACCAGTTGGATGCCTCCGAAGAAGCGAGTGTCACGTCGAAGCTGCCGCGCGAGCGCCTCTAAATCATCAAACAGACGTCCGTCGAGCATGGAGATCTCGTCGATCACGAGCACTTCGACGTCGCGCCAGCGCATGAGCGCGTCCTTCTTCGGTTGGATCTGATGCAGGAAATCGCTCCTGTTGGCGTTCGGCCGCGTGTCCAGCCCTGCAAAGTGGTGCAGCGTCATGCCGCCGATGTTGTACGCCGCGATGCCCGTGGTCGCGGTCGCGTACACTCTTCTGTTGGCTTTCCGACCGTTTTTCAGGATGTGCTGCAGCAGGAACGACTTTCCAGTGCCGGCGCTGCCTGTGAAGAAGACGCTCTTTTTCTCTGCGATCAAGCGCATGATCTGCTGCTGCTCGCTTGTGAGTCTCTCGGTGCTGCCGCTGTTGCTGCTGCTGGAACCATGCGGATCTGCTCCTGCTTTCGTGGCTATCGTATTGTCTTCGTGCAGGAGCGTTCGGCGAATCTTGAGACCGCGTCGTGGTGATGTCGCTGGTGATGCCTCTACGTCTAGCAGTGGTCGCCTTCTTGGATCGATACTCGGCGATTCGTAATCCTTAATGCGACGGCGCAATGGCCGTCTCGGGCTTTCGTATCCTCTGACTGCTCGCTCTACTGCTGATCTCTTCCCAAGCGAGCTGGCTGTGGAATGTTGCTGAATTGTTGGCGTTGGCAGTACAGGCTGGTGAGCGCGAGGTGTCTTTGAAATCGCTCCCATTCGGACCGAAAATGTGAAAATGGACTCCATGCTTGCCGGCTCACCGCCGCGTAGGTTGTACTGGTAGATGCGGCCACCATCGCGTCTGTGAGAGCAAGAGAAATACGAAATGTGAGTCATAGTGTTGATATAGAGGGCACCATTGGAAACGCGAGCCGCGGTCTCAATACGTACACGATGAACGTCAGCTTTCCCTGCATCAGATGACTCGAGTACACTGCAGACACGTACATACACACGTTGGCCGCATAACAGCCATACACAGACACTGTCAGTTCGCGTCCATAATGCACATGCATCATATCCACTGCATGTGCAGCCGTTGCTACCTTCGTGCTTGTGCTCCTGCATCTTCAGAGCCTTGCGCATGGGCGGGTCCTCGGAAACCACTTCCAGTCCACCACGGCGCTTGATCAACTGCAGCAAACAATAATACGTCATGACAAACATACACATGCACCACCGGTTAGATGAAATACCACTACACCATACGTCAGTGCTGCTGCAATCCATTACAAAGCGAGTGCACTCGCTCGCTTACCACTGTGCGCTTGCAGACCGTCGTGCACACATTCCTCCCTGTCTGCGCGTTCGCCATCTGGTATTCCATCTCGCAGCTCGCTGTGAGATTGTTGGCCTGCGCGCTCATAGCAGTCGCGTTATGCCACAGACGTCTGTGTGCTGAGCGATCGCTCTCGTCTCGTCTCGTCTGACTGATTCTTATTGCGAGATGATGGAGCTACTCGCTCGCTCACTCGTATGTATCTTGTGCACATGAAGAGATGCGAATGCGAATGCGAATCGGCTTGATGTTTGAACTTTCAAAAAGTGAACATCTATCGGATAATTGGTCTAAAAAATGATCAGCAAACCCGATACAAAAAAGCTGTTATGAACCCAGTTCCATCAACATCTCACACAACACATTTATGACACGCTGTTTTGCATGCTGTTTTGCGATTGCCGATTCGTGTAAATTTGCTTGCTGTTGAGTGTGAGTGTGTGTGTGCTTGTGATGTACAGATGAGATCTAGCGAGGTGATGACAATGCATTTGCCAGGCATTCTCTTTTACTCCACCGAGCTCTGCGAACTCACTTCGAAATGGCTGTCCGTGTCGTCAAGACTCTGCTCCAGCGGCGATATGCCTACAAGAGGTAGATACCCATTCCATTCACATCCAGCAGTTAGTCAGGCACATTAGACATTGAGGTCAGTCAGACTGACCATCGTATAACAAAACCAATTTCCAAGGCAAGTACTCACATTCGTCTCGCTGGGAAGAGGTGAGCGAGACCTGGTCGTCGTCGTTCGGGCCGGCAATCGAGATGCTGTCGAGGTCAAAGTCCACGCTCGAGAGGTCGGCGAGCGCGTCCGGCGGCAGCGACTGCACGCGTCTCGTAGCCGTGCGCGAGCGCCGTCCTCCCCCACCTCCGACGGCTGCTGCTGCCGCTGTTGGTCCTGCTGCGGTGTGGTGGGGACTAGAAGAAGGAAGTCGCTGGCTCTGCGCGAACTTGTTCTCGGGTGCCTGCTGGTGGTACCGCTGTAGCTGCTGGATCGCCTCCGCGGTGGTGCGGCTCTGCGAGTACGACTTGAACGGCATAGCACTGGTGGTGGCAGTGGTGGTCGACGACGAAGAAGACTTGAGTTCATCACTTTGGTGGTGGTGGTGATGATGATGACTATGGTGGTGGTGGTGATGATGCGAAGACGACGACAACAACGGCGGTGACGGTGATGATGGTGACGGGTCCCCAGCCATCCACGACTTGCGACGCTCTTCGAACTTCCACTTCTGACGCATCTCTGGGAAGCCTGGCGACGCCTGGATGCTCTCGATGACGTCGGAGAATGTCACTTCGGGGCTCCGCGGCGGCGCGAACGACTCCCAATCCGCATAATTGCTCAGCGGCTGGCTCGCGCGCCAGAGCGCCGCTTGGCGGATCGCAGTCGACAGCGAGCGCATCATCTTGGCATTGTCGCTGCTCCCCGCAGCGTGCTCTTCGATCTCATCGAGGAACACGCGGCGCTGCGACGGCGACGATGCCGAAATCTGGCCCGCGGTCGCCGCGTGGTCGCGCGACGTCGTGCCGCTGAACAAACTACCGACGACCGTGGTCTGCTCGTCTTCATCGTCTTCTTCTTCTTCTTCTTCTTCGCCGTTGTGCTCGTCATCAGCATGGCGCGCGTCTTCGTCGCTGCTCGACGAGTCTTCACCGTGGTGCGTGGCGCCAAACACGCCCGTGGACTGCTCGGCAAGCAGTCTCCGGAGTAGTAACCGCTTAGACACTTTCTGCTTGATCAGCGGCCGCATCGCCTTGCGCACGCCTTTGCTCGACCACGCCTTCTTGATCGAGTTCTCGTGCTCGCGCGAGAGCAGCACCATCTTGTTGATGTTCTGGTCAAAGATCTTCTCGCCGCGGTCCAGCTTTCGCAGCACACGGATGAGCGTGGACTGGATCGTCGCGATGCTGCGGTCCACGTTCGTGTTGTCGATCTTTGGGATCAGGTACTTGTCCGCGTGCTTGCACAGGTGGCGCTGGATGATACGGATGTTGTCAAAGTACTTGATGTACTTGTTCTCCTGCGGGTCGATCGTCATGTGGCGCGCGCGTACGGCGAACCGCTCGCGGTGCTTGAGTTCGTTGCTAATGTAGATCACGAACGGCACGCAGTTCGGGTGGCGCCGCACGAGCTCCATCATCTGGTCCGTGTTCAGGTGCACGCCCTCGACCACGAGCGACTGCTTGCGCTTCTCGAACATCGTGAGCACCTTGTCCAGTTTCTCCAGCACCACCTCGCTCTGCAGCTTGTAGCCGCGCAGCACCTTGCGTTTGTGAAGCCGGTTCGCGGACATCACGCCGTCGGTCGCAACCGAGAGCTCATCGATCTCCTCCTGGGTCAGCGCGTCGCCTGCTTGGTACGTCGACACAAACGCGCATGGGTTCTCGGCCTTCGACGTGAACGCGCGCAGGATGTGGCGCACCGAGTCGGTCGGCAGCACAGTCGTGAGCCGCAGACGCGCAGCTAGAAGTGAGGCTAAAGTCGACTTGCCCGTGCCCGACGTGCCTCCGAGCAGCACTACGAACGACTGGTTGCGCTGCGTGATCTCCTTGGCGACCTGGAAATCGAGCAGGTGGTGCGGCTTAGTGTAGTCCAGTCGCGCGAGTGACGAGTAGATGCACTGGTGCAGGTAGTGCCAGGGGAGCGCAAGCGATGCGGAGCTGCTGCTGCCGCTGCTGAGGCCCTCGAGCAACGGATCGTCTTTCTCGTCGCCTCCCAAAGAATCTTCCTCTTCAGTCGCGGTCATGATCGCAGCAGCAGCATCATTGGCACTGTCGCCGTAGCCACTGCTCTTCAGCGCAGACACCACTTCGTTGCTTGCGTTGGCGAATGTCGTACTGCTTGTAGAAGCAGCTGTCGCTGGGTCCATGCTGCTGCTGCTGCCCGCAGGAGCACTGGTCACCGCATGCGTCGCTACGTACTTGTCGAATACGACGAACACCTCTTTCGTGACGGCGACCGCGTCTTTCGGCCGACAGCCCATGAGCATGAGCGTCTCCTGCAGCCGGTAGCGCGTGAACGTCTCGCGCGTCTCGTGGCGGTTCACGATCAGCAGCTGCATCGGATCGCTACCGTCGGACTCGGACTCAACCGCGTCCATGGTTGAAGGCGTCAGCGACGGCGGACGGTGCAGCTCGTTGTTGTCCGCCACGGTCGCCAGCTTTCCTCGATAGACCTGTCGATAGGTCTACAGAGAGGACAATGAGGGGGGACGAGAAAATGGTTGCGCTTGGCGTCCAATAGGTATAGATATAGAGAATGTGGGGTAGTGGCGGCGCTTGGGGGTCGTGATCCGCCTCAACGTAGCTATTCGATCGATTTCGCCCGCAAAAACGGGCGAAAGCAGAGGGGATCTCTGAGCCAAAAAGTAGTCTGTACAAAGCATTTGTTTACAGTAGTGGGAAAATGTGTTCTTTACCCTTTTTCCATAAAAATAAAATGGGTTTTGTTTTTCGATGAGCTGTTAAAAAGCACTTGGCTTGGATTCGTTGAAGTACGAATATCGAATATCGAAAAGATTTCTCGCTAAAACAAAGCAGACCAGACTTTCGTCAACCAGGCTTCACTTGTTGTGCATTTTATTGTGTGTGATAATCTCTCATTTATATGCTTGATAGAAGCACGCGTATTGTCGCTGCTCGTGACAACGATCGCCAACCATTTAATCCTGGTCATTTCGGCAGAATCTTGGCATATGTCTGGTATGCCAGATTCCAATCACGATCTTTTGAATCCTCTTGCCAAAAGATCTCCAAAAACAACAAATTGGATAGTAAAGATGGACCACACTGTCACGAACTGCCACTGCGCCAGTCGACAAGACAAAGCTGAAATCTTTGCGTGCTACTATCGTACTGTATGTATAACTCACCGCTCTCCTGTTGCTTGGCGTTGCGGTGTCATTTCCGTGTGTCTATCTGCTCCCATAACACGAATGTTGTGATGTCTGCTTCTCCATGGTCAGAAGAAGAAATGGCAAGGATCGGTGTGGATGATTGTGAAGCCATTCATAATCATGTTTTGTCTGACCAGAAAAAACATCCAGATATTTATCACTGATTGACACTTTACCCCTAATAAAGGGTGGGTGAAAACCCGCCACCCCATCAACAAAACCTACAAACTGTGTTTTGAGAGCTTGATTTTTACCTTTGCTTTGCTCTGCATTGCGAGACCATCAATCGCATCACATCACGAGTCCCACTGAAAGAGCTCACAAAGTGTAACAACAGTTAATGCTACTGCCAGATTTATCGCACTGCGGCGACCGGGCTGACTGCCAATGTACCATCGTTACATGTACGTGTGAGTGAGATGCTGACGCGTGCGTGAGCATGTGCGTGCGAGGATTTCATTTCGCCCACCTGTGGGCCAAGGTCGAAGTATATATTGAAAGGGGAGAACTGTCTGTTGCGCTTTCGTCAGAGCAAGAAAGGAAGAAAATCATGCGTCTGTCGTCGTCTCCAAGCGTGGGACGGACGCTCTCAGATCTCGTGTACGCGCGTATTTGCAGCAGCTCAAGCTTTGCTGTGCTTGAGTTGAGATCTCTCTCTTTGTTTCAGTCAGTCAGATCCAAAAAGCGTCAAGAAATTATCGTCACATTGTACTTTTTCTGGACCGAAACTCAGTCGGAAAGCCCAATATCCCAGTAGATCCCGTTTTTCTCTTTTTACCCACTCCGTTTTACCAGTGCACCGCTTTCAGTTACTCTGTTTCCTGAGTGGTTTTACGCTGTGGATGGTCAAAAACGGGTCAATCGATACCTACCCGCGGGAAAAAACGGCCCATCTCCCTTCTTCACTCTTGTTTTCCACTTGGAGTTTGTATGAACTGTCCGTGCGTCGGTCAGTCCCCCTTTACTTTTTGGCCAAGCCCGCCAAGCAAAACAAAACGCAACCAGCAAAGCCAAAGCAACGAGAGAGCAAGGACGAAAGGGAAGCGCGGCACGACGAGCCGCTCTCTCTCTATTCGTCTATCAGTCTATCTATCTCTCTGTGTGTGGACACGCCCCCATTCGTAGTGCACACGCCGTCCGTCCTCCTGTGTCAGTCAGCATGGCGGGCGAGGGCGAGTATGTACCAAAACGCATGGACGCGATCAAGCTCGCGAAGGCGTCCAAGTGGGAAGAGCTCAAGCGGCTCGTGGACGCCGAGCCGGCCACGGCGCAGCAGATCGACTCGTACGGCATGCTGCCGCTCCACTGGGCGTGCACGGAGCCGCACTCGATCAGCGAGACCGTGCTCATGAGTCTGCTCAAGGCGTTCCCGCAGGGTGCGCGCGCGGTCAACACGGCCGAGATGCTCCCGCTGCAGATCGCGATCAAGGCGCAGGCGAAGATCGAGTGGGTCCAGGCGCTGCTCGCATCCTACCCAGACGCTGTGCTGAAGAAAGCGCCGTCGGGCGAGCACGCCGTGCAGCTCGCACGGAAGTCGAACCTGCCGGCGCGCTCGGTCAAGCTGCTCGAAGAGATGTTCCACCACGTGTGCGAGAAGAACGGGTACTCGAGCGACCAGATGGGCTACGATGAGTTCGACGGAGGAGCACAGCACCACCCGGGTTACCAGCAGGCGGGAGCGGAAGACAGAATGATGGCGCCGCCACCGCCGAGTATGAGGGGAAGCGGCGGGTACTCGAGCTCGCGGTCCGGCGCTTCTTCGCGCCGCGGCGGCCCCGACAGCTTCAAGACGCGCGCGTTCTCCGACAACGACTTCCAGTCGATAAGCGCGGACTCGCTGCGTAGCACCGCGAGTAGCGAATCGTACCGCACGACGGCGTCCAGCGTGAGCTCGATGAGCAGCAGCCAGACGCTGAAGCCCGTGGCGTTCCAGCACGCTCCGTCGCGATTGTCGAATCGCACCGTGGTGTCCTTGCCGCCGCGGTGGATGATCGCCCCCAACTGCCACATCTGCTCGATGAAGTTCACTCCGTTCAAGAAGCGCCACCATTGCCGGAATTGCGGTCAGTCGATTTGCGGCGACCACTCGGCGCGTGAGCGCATGCGACTGCCGCACTACGGGCTCAATGATCGCCATCGCGTCTGCACGGTCTGCCACGATTTGCTGCGAAATGCGAGCCGCCAGGCAGCGCTCCAGCCCACGACCCAGCCGCGCTTCCAGCAAGCGCACACGACGCCCGCTCGACGATCAGACGAAGCCGCGCAGCGTCTACCAGAGGGCATGACCCCGCCGCAGATGCTCGAGCGCCACGTGTCGGCGCCAGCGCGTCAAACAAACATGGACACTGTGCCGTACCACGGCATCCACGACCAGGTCGCGAGTTTGCAGAAGCAGGTGTCGATGCTGATGGAGGAGAAGGAGCTCGCCGAGTCGCAGCTGCGCGCGCAGGCAGAGCTGTTAGGCGACGTGGGCCCCGAGCGATTGACGAACCTCAGCCGAAGAGACTCGAGCCGTGGCAGTGCGCGCGACCATCGATTGAACTCGTACCCGTTGAAGCGCGCGTCGAATGCCTCGAGTGGTGGCGGTAGCACCGCTGGTGCGAGTACCAGCGAAGTGCCGCCGTCGCTGCTCAACGGAAACCACGGACACATGTACAACTCGTACGAGAGCTCTTCGGGGCGGATGATGCCGCGAACCAACAGCAGCAGCAGTTTCCGAGGCCGCGAGGTGGACATTGACCGACCGAGCGAAGGACCTGTGGCGGAGCCCATGCATGTGTTCGTCCCCGAGCCTGTCGCAATGACGCCGCTGCACGACGAGCTCTCCAACATCGCGCTCGTGGACTCAACGTACGATGTCGCAGGCGCGCATTCGGACGACGGCTCGGGCGAGCGACCGACTGAGGGGTTCGGGGACTTGCACGACACGGACGACGACGAACCGCCACAGGAGTACACAGAAGAGGACGACGAGGTGGACGATGACGAGGGTGACGACGGCACGCTCCCGGAGATCGACGTGATGGTGAACTTGGGGCTGTCCATGATGGACCGCGGCATGGTGAGCGCTGCCGTGCAGGCCTTTGCGCGCGCGGTGGACATGTGCCCGAACGACGCGACGCTGCACTCGTACCTGGGGAGAGCCTACTACGCGGACGACAATCTGGACGACGCGGTGGTGGCGATCACGCGGTCACTGGAGCTCGAGCCGTCGGCCACAAACTCGACGCTGCTGGGCAAAATTTTATTTGAGAAGGGCGACCACGAGAAGGCCATCGAAGCGTACCAGAAGTCGCTGGAGATCCAGCAGTCCAAGGCATGAGCGCGTGGGCTTTGATGGAGACACATTCATGCGCGCACACACACACGCAGATCAAGACTAGCAGCAAGATATCTAAGTCAAGCAAAAGCGAGCGAGCGAAGTGCGAAGTGGTGGTGAAAAAGAATGGAGAAGAGAGGGGAAGTACGTAGCGGTGGTAGAGAGAATGAGCGAGAAGAAGAAGAAGAAGAAGAAGAAGGAAGGAAAGAAAGAAGGGAGTAGATGATAATGGGATTCGTAGTTTAGCTTTTTCATTTTTGCGTATGTTGTCACCGTCCAAAGTGTTTTGTTTGACGAACCATTTTCTCTACTTGGATTCGGTATATAAAATCGGTGGTCACTGCTGCTTGCGCTTTCGGTGTAGTAGTCTCCCTGCTGCTGCGGCCTCGGCTGCTGCCACTTGCGCTTTCTCTCGCGTGAATGCGAGGTACTTGAGGTACGAGAACGAGTACGCACCGATGAACGAGAGCACGACGCCAAAGACGTTGCTCGCGCGGACGTGCGCGTCAGCAAAGAAGAGGAAGCCGCAGACAGTCGACACCAGGTCCTTGATGTTGCCCGTGACCGACGTCGCGAGTGCCGAGTTGCGCAACGTGCAGATGAAGATCGAGAACTGGTAGAGTACGCACACGCAGCACATGACGCCCACGGTCGCGAGGAAGCGCGCGTCCAGCAGCGACGGGAATGCCAACACCATGTCGAGCTCCAGCTGGAGCGCCAACAACGAGCAGATGACCGAGCCGGCGACGCTATTAAGCAGCACGAGCTCCACGGACGAGAGCGCGCTCTCTTTCGAGAACGTCAGGCTGAACGCGCTGCACAGGTTCTGAAGTAACACGAGCGCGTAGCCTGCGAGGTCGGACGTCGCGTCTGTGCTGCCAGCGACGACGCTGCCGAGTGTGCTCACTGGAATTTGTTGACATTTGGAAGAAAGAGAAGCGTAATGATTGACTGCTGTTAGTACAAGCGTTTGTAGGATGCCAGCGTAATATCGCAAAAGGTGCTTACGGAGAAGAGCGAGTTTGACGTCCGTGGACATTTCCTAATAAGTGATTCGTTAATGGGGTAATAAGCTTGGACGATGGGGTATTGGTACAGCGTAGTGATCTACTGTGGGGTTCCAATACAACAGATAGGCTCACCTTGTTCAGCACGAGCCACTCGATCATCATGACCTTGAGTGTCGTGAGTCGTCGCAGCACCAGGTACCTGCTCAGTATATGCAAATTATACGACGCTAGTATTAGAGGATGCACAGACACACGCATGCACCAAATCACCCAGCAGCTACGTACATGGGCATGTTGACCACCCGCATGCTCGCAAACCCGAGAATCATGTTGCCGACGTGCAGTGTGACCAGCGGCAGCATCACGCGCAGCACATACGATAGCGTGGGCAGTTTCACACCAGTCGCCTTCTCTTCCAATGTAGACAGTGATGATGGCAATGACGTCGCTCCTGCGCTCGAGCGATGATTGTTGTTCCACAAGCGCTGGACGCCGAGGAGTGCGAGGACGCTCACCATCGTGAACGTGTTCTGGATCGCGCCGAGCGTGTAGAGCGCGCGCCACTGGTACGTTGTGAGCAACACTTTCGTAAGCATGTTCATCGCGAAAGCGCAGCACAAGTAAAGCGCGCAAGGCCAGAGCATTGCAAGCAGTGTCGTCGTCGCTCCCGCTTGTTTTTTCCCCTGCTTCTTGAGATCGCCCTGGTGTTGCTGTCCGTGCGGCTCGCCCGCAGCAGACGCAGCAAGCACTGCAGCATCCGCATCAGCCGCAATAGCAGCATCACTGCTGATCGTTGAGATGGCTACCATACTGGGGCGGACGGCTCTGGGTGCGTGCGGATCGGAGACGGCGCGAGCATGTACTTGCAGAAGGTGAGGGGCCGCTTCTTTCTCAGCAGTGTTGCGTATCAACGCTTTTTGGGAGCTTTTCAAGCTCGCTGTTCTTCGATAAGGTTCGAATACGCGACAGATTGGTTCCGCTAAAGTCCGAACAAAAGACGTTTGTTTCAGCCAATCGACGATCGACGGGGTATTATAAGCTTTGTGGGTCAAATCGCAATTGTCATTTCTCAGACAATTTATTCAACTCCACAGATAGTTATACCGTACAGCACATTACATTTTGGCGTTTTCGTGTGCGCAACAAAGAAGGAGTGTGGAGTTATTTACGTGTGATTTAAAAAAAAAATGCAGCAAATTTTCAATTTAAAGCGGTTTCTATGGAAAAATAGTCAACCATTTTAAAAACAGCAATTTGAGGGTGACCTGTGTGTTGTACGGTACTAATCGAGGGTGTGACGTTTTGCTCGAATGACGCACTGACGTCGATGACCCACGTGAGTCTGTCAAAACGGAATGGAGAATGAATCACTCGCATTCGCTCCCTTCGAGCGTCGATTTTGACGAATGCAGCTCAGCAGTGTGGAATCTCTGCACTCGCAATCTTCAAGTGTATGTTTTCTCGCCATCACTCGATATCGTCGTCCCTCCACAACCCTTCGATGGGCCAGCGTACATTGTTGCAAACTTGGCGAGCTGGTCTGCCTCTAATGTTGATCAGCAAGTGCAGCAAGCATACTATTTGATATATAAGAGGTTGATTGATGCTGAAAAGTGTATGCACCGAGTGTATAAAGTATGCAATACAGTTTCAAGGGTGCTAAAACTGCCCCCTTGCGCGTAATCACCACCATCAAGGTGACGCAAAATGGCCATGTGAACGGGAACGGCACATACATGGCACATGCATGGCACATGCGTGTGATCGCGAGAAGGACAACGAAGGGAGGGAGCAAGTCCTGCAACAGCAAAAGCTGGACCTTTCTTGCTTGCTTCATTTCCATGCATGCTGCTGGTGCGAGCCTTTTTTTGCCTAACTTTTGACTTTCTTTGTTTTCTGCTTTATCAACTTTTCCGGTCCCTGCTTGCGAAAATGAGCATAGACAAGTGACAAAAGTGTTCCGAACAATGCTCCAGTTTTACAAAATGGAATGCCAAAATCAGAACCGAAAGAGCACCAGAAAAAAAGAACGTGTAGTCACAAAAGTCACCAAATTGAAGTGGGCAAGAGAGCACAGCTGGCTTCGATGCTCTTCCGACAAAAAAGGCTTCCTGCTTCAATACTCTTCCAACTGCAGTCCATTATTGTCAAAACAAGTAAAGTTGGAGAGGAAATATCGCACACATATTGCTGATGGCTAGCCTCAAGGCTCAAGAGAAGACGCGCTTAACCAGATGCAATACATATTCGTCATCAAGAGCTCCAGTGGCTGCTTCTTCTGTTTCAGCAGCTTCAGTTTTCCACATTGGTTTGGGATCATTTCGAATTGTGCGCAATGCCACATTACGACGAGGATGGGAGGAGCAAGACGACGCGTGACGCGGATGTTGGACCAACAAATCACAAAGAAAGGTCACCCATGAATTTCCTCATGCAGTTGTCTTGACTGGTAACAAGGTTCAAAAACGGTCGTGTTAAAACGGCCATCTTTTTGCCCAATGAGAGAGCAAAACGGGACACGCTCGCCTCCCTACCCCTCGTCCATTGAACTTTTTGACGTAATCTTTCAGAAATGTTTGCGTAAATTACAATAAAGTTGCTTGAAGATTACGCAATGGAGAAAACGTATGACCTTTTATATTTGGAGAATTTGCTCTTTCTGGAGGTACGCAGCTACTTTATGCGTGTTAGAACCACAGAACTCCGAAACTCAAGATCTAGAATGCATGCCGAACTCCAGTCTTCTCACTGAATTTACAATATCTTCGCACTGAAGTTTACTAAAGTTGCGTCCCACTGATGAAAATATCTTTTTGTCGTACTTTATCGGACACAGCAATGCACGTGACCATGCAAAAAAGCCCTAAACGAACGAGCGGACGAGCACACAAAGCCGCCTCCTCACACACAAAACGCGCTCTCTCTCTCTCTCTCGCAGTGTGGAATTTGCGACGCGCAGAAGAAGAAGCCCCCAAGAAACCAACAAGAACGAGAACGACAGCCATGGCCGAGAACCTCACGGTACGAGCGCCCTCCTGGGTATCTATGTGTGTGTGCGGTGACGAATGCGGTCGCGCATGTGCGTTGCGTCGCGGCGTCGACGCATTGATCCCCCCCCCCTCTCTCTCTCTCGTCTTCTCTTCGTTCGCTTGCTCACGATCTTTCTTTTTCCCGTGTAATGGATGGATACTGGTTGTTTTCTTCTTCGTTGCAGACGTGGAAGATTGATGGTGAAGTGAAGATCCGCTACACGGAGTCGGGCATGGGAGCCCTGCCGGCGAAGACCGTCGTGCAGGCGTTCAAAGAGACCGTCGCCAAACACCCGGACGCGAACGCTCTCTACCAGAAGCGCGACGGCGAATGGTGCGTGCTTGTTCTATCCAACACTCGCTCATGCGATCTTTGGTGCAATTTAGTGTGTAATGAGATGTTAACTGTGTAATGGTTCTGTTCTCTCTTTCTCTGTGATACAGGAAGCCATACACTTTCCGCAAGTACTACGACACGTGCTACGCGTTCGCCAAGTCGCTCATGGCGGTCGGCTTGGAGCGCTACGAGGGCGTGAGCATCATCGGTTTCAACTCGCCGGAGTGGGCGATTGCTGATGTCGGTGCGATCTTTGCGGGTGGTATCGCTGCGGGTATCTACACGACCAACAACCCTCCAGCGTGCGAGTTCATCGCCAAGCACTCGGACTCAGTCGTCGTGGTCTGTGACGGTGTCACCCAGCTCGAGAAGTTTGTGGCCATTGAGAAGAACCTGCCAAAGCTCAAGGCGCTGATCATCTACAACGAGCCGGTGCCAGCCGGACTCCAATGCAACGTGCCAGTGTACGCCTTTGACGACTTCTTGACGCTCGGCAAGGACGTGCCAAACGAGAAACTTGACGAGCGCATGGACGCTCAGAAGCCTGGCAACTGCTGCACGCTCATCTACACGTCCGGCACGACGGGCGACCCGAAGGCGGTCATGATCTCGCACGATAACATGGTGTGGACGATCTTGAGTGTCGTGAACATGATCAAGCGCCACTACGGCGTGCAGATGTCGAACAACGACCGTCTCGTGAGTTTCTTGCCAATGTCGCACATTGCTGCGCAGCTGATTGATATCATGCTGCCAGTGGTCTGCGGTCTGCAGAGCTACTTTGCGCAGCCGGACGCCCTCAAGGGCTCGCTCGGCGTGACGCTGAAGGAAGTGCGCCCAACATTCTTCCTCGGCGTGCCTCGCGTGTGGGAGAAAATTGCCGAGAAGATGTGGTCGATCTCGGCCCAGACGACTGGCATCAAAAAGCGCATTGCTACTTACGCCAAGGACAAGGCTGCGCAGAAGACGGAGTTGGCGCAGTACGGCAAGTCGGGCGGTGCTCCGTGCGGCTTCGGTATCGCGAACGCGTTGGTGCTGAGCCGTGTCAAGGAAGCGCTTGGTCTGGACCAGTGCATTGCGTGCTTCAGTGGCGCTGCACCAATCAGTCGCGAAGTCGTTGAATACTTCGGGTCATTGGACATTCCACTTTACGAGTTCTTTGGACAGAGTGAAGCCACTGGTCCACAGACCGTGTGCATGCGCGGCATGTGGAAGATTGGCAGCTGCGGTCGTTCGATTGACGGCGCGGAGACCAAGATCGTCGATGGCACGGATGAGCTGATCTTCAACGGTCGTAACATCATGATGGGATACCTGAAGGGCGAGCAACAGACCAAGGAGACGATTGACGAAGACGGATTCTTGCACTCTGGCGATTGCGGCAAGCTCGACGAAGACGGTTTCATGAGCATCACGGGCCGTATTAAGGAGTTGATCATCACTGCCGGTGGTGAGAACGTTCCTCCAATTCTCCTGGAAGACAACCTCAAGGAGGAGCTCCAGCTGCTCTCGAACACGATGGTCATTGGCGACCGCCGAAAGTTCCTGACTGCTTTCTTCACGCTCCGTGTGGAAGCCGACTCGGAAGGCATCCCAACCGATAAGCTCGACGCGAAGGCGTTGGCGATTTGCGCGGAGATCGGCAGTGCCGCGAAGACCGTGTCGGAGGCGAAGGAGTGCCCGAAGATCAAGGAGTACTTGGAGAAGGGCGTGAAGCGCGCGAACTCTCGCGCCACGTCGCGTGCGCAGAACATTGGCAAGTACAAGATCCTGGACACGGACTTTTCGATCTACGGCGGCGAGTTGACCCCGACGCTGAAGCTCAAGCGCAAGGTCGTGCTGGAGAAGTACGACGCGCTCGTGGAAGAGTTGTACGCGTAAGTGGTGTGGCCGTCAGGTGAAAGTGGAAACGAAGCTGTGAGCGAAGTAGCTCATTAGCATTTGATTTGTTTCTGCTTTTTTCTTGTCCACGCACTTGTTCTTTTCTGCTAGCATCCTGTTTCTTTTTTCTGCTATAACTTACAAGAAATTGTATTTTCATTGTTTCGCTGCGATCGACTGTGAAGTC
This sequence comes from Globisporangium cylindrosporum, assembly GCA_038050675.1. Classification (NCBI taxonomy): domain Eukaryota; phylum Oomycota; class Peronosporomycetes; order Pythiales; family Pythiaceae; genus Globisporangium; species Globisporangium cylindrosporum. The sequence continues at coordinate 8,456 of JALBZD010000193.1, read as the reverse complement.
GATGACCTTTCGTGTAAATCATGGTTCGTGCCCAAGCTGACTCAGTTCTCTCCTGCCAGCCGCGAGCACATTCGCGGCTCCTTGAGATTGGCCTACGATCTCATCAGTTTCCCTCTGGCTGTCAGAAAACCTTTCTTACTTTCTGACTGTAAACTGACATTCCGACAATACAAAACGAACCTCGAGGACTGAGGACCACGATCACTGGTAGGTTTGAACATCAAGAGGCGTAGGCAGGTACGTAGTCGTCTCTCAACAGACAAAATAATGGCACGCAGTCAAAAAGTCAAAACCCTCAATCATTAAAAAAAACTTGCGTGAATCCCCAAGCGATCACTCCCATCCTCCAGTCAACTGACAGACAGATTAGCTAATCCCTCTTAGCTTTCTGGCGCGCGAGCATCAACTTGATCTGCTGCTCCTGGAGCTGGTTGCCCTTCTGGATCGCGTTGTACACCGCCATGAGCATGATGACCACCGCCATCATCAGCACGTGCGACAGGTTGAACTTGAACGTCGATGCTTTGCCTAAAGCACGATCACACATTGGACACAGTTAGCACCACACACACACTTGTATGTTTGCATCACAATCGAGCTTGTTTTTTTTGTTGTCGTACCGAGAACTTGCTCGAGCGCATACTTGAGGTTGTTGATGTCTGCAACAACAGTCCATCATAAAGAGCAAATGTTAGCGTATCGCATCAGTATGCGTGGGCTGTGATAACAATCGATTGAACGGTACAACAACGTACATGGTCGCAGACTCTGCACAATTGGAATCGTCATGTATTGCTTGACTCCTGCGCTCATCCAAGGTAGTCCACACACGTACAATTAGCGAGTCAGTCAGCATACATCATGACGCAATCATTCGTCTTCTGCTGGCATCTCAACAACTCAACAGCGCGTACCGGAGGAGAGGAAGCGGAAGAGGTTCTGGAAGTTGAAGAGCGCGACACCCGATGCCAGCAGCACGAGCGGCGGCAGCAGCACCAGCTGCGGTAGACTCAGACTCATCAACACCATCGCGCTTAGTTGCTTGTCTTGTCTTGACTTGCTTGTCTTGTTGCTTGTTGCCGCCGTTAAGACAGTTCTCGAAATGATCGCGCCGTTATTTTCAACAGACACGTCATCGCCAAGTGCAGATTCGAATGAGTGACTCCGTCTTGGATAAATGAGCACAATGCTCTGAGTCACTCTAACGGGGACATTCGACGCTGCACCTCAAGCCAATCAGAGAATCGGATTCGCACCTTTTCGCAGACCAATCAGAGTGCTGCAACAGAACAAATAATTTACGACCAATCAGAGCGCTGTATTTCCGATCCTGACAAAAATAGACGCACAAATGATCACCTTGAAGGATAAGGACGCAAGGATAGAATAGAACAGAATAGACGCGTTGGCTAGAGAAGCTGCGGCCGCGCCTCGATGAATCATGATAGACCATTAAAGATAGCAGCACGCGCACGACTACGCATCTCTTTATTTCTCGCAGCCCGTAGTAATTCACTGTCTCAACCTGCAAATGGTGATCGGAGGTGGTGGCTCCAACATCCTGCGCGGCGGGAAGCGCTCGTACGATTGCACGACGCTCGTGGGCAATTTCGTGGAGGAGACCTACCGTCCGAATGCCGTCACGCAGCACTGGGACGGCGGCGCCAAGTTCGAGACCAACACGCGCCACCAGATGCTCAATGGCGTGAGTATCAAGACGCACGAGTTTGGCGGCGGGCTCAAGCGACCGGATGACCCAAAGTACGACTACCACCAGATCGTCGGTGCAGACAAGACGCGCGGCGCTTCGACGTGGATCTCTCTCGCGCAGTCGACGCACTGCAACTCCGCCAAGGTGCGTTGTTGTATTGCATGTCATGACATGCGTAGCTCTTGAGATGGCTACGCAGTTATCGAGTCGGCGCTAACAGTACGTGTGTTTTATTGGCGCTATTAGCCAACGGAGTTCGCGGCCCCACGTGAACTGAAAGGGCGTCGCATGCCGGAAGACGAGCTCGACAAACACCGGAAACGGTGGACCAACGAGTGCGACGAGCTGGTGAAAGCGCGGTACGTGACCGAGAGCTCGGCGACGCAAGACGCCGTCGTGAAAGAGCAGTCCCGGAAGGTCATGACGCACCCCACGCAGGTTTCCTACAAGTGAACGATGCATCGGTCGCATGGATGGTATGATCATAAAGCCCTAAGCAAGTTCACTTTCATCAAAGCACACACATTGCTAGCATGTGCAGGAATGGATGCTGGAGAAAGGCGGGGACTATCATCATCATGATCATCATCATGCATGGGCTGTTTTTGGTTTTGACAGGGGCTCATTTGGGTAGCTGCTCACTGTCTGGACATGTTGGGAAGTTGAGGCAGGTTTCGGTCGGTACCTATGCGCTGAAGAGGATCCTCTATGCATCCTTCTTCACGCACTGGTTCTTCTCTCTATTATGTCAATCAACCAAACCAACAACAGCACGAGTCAGTCACATAAACTTCGCGCCAGCACATACACTAGCAGTGAATCAGTCAACCAACTCACGTTCGCAGGTCGATCACCATGACGCAGATGTTGTCTAAGCTGCCTCGCGCGTACGCTTCCTCCATGATGTGCTTGGCTGCATCCTGCACGTCGTTGTACTTCATCGCGATCTCCGCGGCGTCTTCGTTCGTGATCGTGTCCCAGACGCCGTCGCTCGCAACCACGAGGAACCAGTCGTTCTTCCCGCGCTTGTGCTCCTTCACCTCCGGTTCGGCGATCACAAATGGCTTCAGCATGCGGTCACCGATGGCGCGCGACACTGCGAGGATGCCCTCGACGCGCCAGACGCCCCAGAACACCACCGAGCCACCCAGGTCCTGTACGCGCTTGCGCTCGTCCGAGCGGTTCGGCTTGTGGTCTGACGTTAGCGCCGTCACTTTCCCGCTGCTGTGCACCAGGATCGCGCGCGAGTCACCGGCGTGCGCGACGTAGATGCTGTCGCCCTGCGTGACCACGACCACCGCGGTCGTGCCGTCTTCCGAGTTCTTTCGGTTCGCGATCTGAAGGTACTGTTACGATGAACGATGGGGAAGGGGGTAGTTGCGTTAACGAGCGACCGGTGCTACGAGATACAATGGAACTACAATCAGTATGCACTCAGTAGTACTTACCTCTTGGTCCGTTCGCAGGAAGCCTTTCTTCAACGCCGCGACCGGGTCTTTCGCGAAAGACGGCTCGCGGATCACATTTTGGCACATCGCCTGGACGCAGTAGCTATACAACGAACAAGAGCAATCAATAGCGTTCCAGTCAGTCAACCATGACTATGACGCATACGTTGTAAGCATTTCTAATACGCGGATAACGCACTTGGCTGCGCCTTCGCCTCCGTGGCCGTCAAACACGCCATAGAACGATTGTGACGAGTCGCCGTTCAAGTCTGCGACTGCGATGTGGCGGTCCTCCATGTATGGACGTCGGCCCTGTAAACAGTAAAGAGAATGATACGCGAGCATGTGCGTGTGTGAGACATCTTGCGCGGCAACACAAACTGATAAGCATATTGATAGCGCTATCGACAAACACACGCACCTGCATTTGTGAGACGCCGTAGCGGTAGTGCACGTTCGGGTTCGTCGGCGGACACATCTGCAGCTCATACGGCGCCAAGTTGGATCTGAAAGCGCGCACATAGGGAGAACAGCAACGACATCAGTCAGTCGCTGGTACCGTATCCAACTCCCTCATACAAACCAAAAAATCTGTACGCACCGCCAGGACGCGACGACCACCTTGAGGAACCCGAGCACGAGCACACAGAGCAGCGCCTGACTCACAAAGCTCTCGCGCACCATTCGCGCCATCGTCTGCATGAAGTCCAGGTTGAGCACCGTGGCCATGACCCTTCGCGTGCGCGGCCAGAGGGGAAGGAGGGGCAATGGCGGCGGGTGAAGGTGAAGGCGCGACGCGACTGGAGGGGGAGCAATAGAGAGAGCGAAGGAGAGAGAGAGAGACAAGCGAGCGACACGTGTGGCGACGTGCGAATGTTGCTTCCTGTATGTAGCTCTTGGTCTCGTTCTTCCGTAGTGTTTTGCGGACTGTGGACGTGGCTCAAATTGCAAATTGCGTATTTGTTGGCTGATCAGCTTTTCATCCAATCAATTGATGTTATTTTTGATTTCAGCCAATCAGTGTGGTCGAAGCGTTCCGACGCTGAACTCTTTTTTTGTTTTGATTTTGTTTTGGTGTGGTTTGTGCACGCGCGAGAGAGTCTGAGAGCGAGCCATCCCACCTGACAATCAGGCGTGTTGATGTCGCGCCGCCCAGACGCCGGCACGTCATCTGCCGCCACTGTCTCGATGTCACAGCCGTGACCACGACGACGAGGTCTATTGCCATTTACAAGGCGCTACTGCTGTGCTACTATGGGCGCCTCTGGCTGACTAACTGCGTGCTGTCTCAGCCCAGGATCTGGTCACCGTACGTGAGCACGAGTTCGTGCTCATGGTCCACGAACAGCGTGCCGACCGTGAGCTTGGGTAGCAACGTCTGCGCGCGGTCGTTCAGCAGGAAGCTCGAAAAGCGCGCGCCGTCGATTGTGCACAGGACCGCGGCGTGCGGCATGCGGAGAAAGTAGCTGTGGTTGTATTTGTGTCGGGTTGACAATCGCACGAGCTGTGAGAACCATTTCCATCAGAGCTGCTGGTGATCCATGGTGTAGTGCACATGCATGCGTGCGCGTAAGGACGTACCGCTGCGCGTAGATGCTGTAGCCCGAGGCGGACGCGAACATGCCGATCGCGTCCGACGGGAAGAAACTGAGCACGCCGTGGAACTCGCGCAACGCCTGCACGCCTACGGGCTTGTTCTCGTTCTTGCACTGCGTCACGATTTCCACGTCCAGGTCTGGCAGCCGCCAGACGCCCTGTGAATGAATGGGATGGCAGCGAGGAATAGTCATGCGCGACACACGTGAGCACAAAGCGAGTACGAGTGAGTATATGTACACATACAAGTACCACTTGCATACTGCAAACAAGCAAAACACACACACAGCGCACCTGGTGGTCGATGCCGCCGTCGTTCGACATCTGCGTGGTGCGCAAGTCGCACTGGAAGCTGCGCATGAGCGTCACGACCTGCGCTTCAAAGTCCAGGCCTTTCGAGCGTCGCACTGCCGCATCCGACACCAGCGCCGCTGCGGAGACGTCAGACGCCTGCTGCGAGAAGCGCCGTCTGTGGCGCAGCACTTGTTGTCCGTGCCGTTGCTGCTGTGTGCTCATGGGCATTCGCCATCGCGCGCAGTGGTGGCGAATGGCACCAGTCCGCCATGCGACGCTGAGCGAGTGCGTTGCCGTCATTCGTTTGTAATGATGGCGCTGTGGCTCTCATGAGAGAGAAAGGAGTATTCCTTTCTGCTTGTCAAAGGCGACAGCATTTTGAAAATACCCCTTTTTATTTGTTAGAAATCTGCAGTTTCTTTTAAACCCGTAATAGATAATATCTTGTACAGTTCTCTTCAAAAAACAAATAAACATCCAGTTTCGGGAATATCCAGTTATATAAGCGCTTTTCTAAACCGAGCAAACGAAAAGGTGTTCGTTCTTCTTCTGCTCACAGTTTGTCGTGTCGGATTTTCCTAGCACATCGGCTCCTTGTTGCCGCAAACCGCCAGATTCGCAAGCACTTCAGCTTGGTAAGCTTGAGCAAATGACGCCACGCGCGGCAGCAGACAACACAGAAGACAGCTCGCTGCCGGATTGTTCCTGCACTGATTTTCGGTTTTCGGTTGCCCACGTCAACCGAATCTCTGGTGATCAGCTTACTGTCGCGCAAAGCCCCCACAACACGCGAGCGCCTACCGCGGAAGGTCCAGGTTCCTACACGCGCAAGGCAAATCTTTTTCCATCGTTTTGACTGACCCATGCAACAGACCCTTCATTCGATCGATCATGCATTGATTCTTGAAAGCTTCATTCATGTTACAGGAATGGAGATTTTTGGCTGAATGCCTGCTGAAAATAGCTTTTCTGAGCAGGCAAATGAAATCACCGATAGGTAGAGTAGCGCAGGACTCGTCTGGTAGCTCATTCGTCGTTTTCTCCTCCTCGGCTTAAACCCTCGTACTTCAAACCGCCCCCACGCCTTCTCGTTGCTCCGAACCCATCAGCATAAATCGTCTCACATCGCGATCGTTCCTGCATTTTCGTGCGGAGTTGGCGAGGATGAGCTGGGGTGTTCTGTGTATGCAAGGGTAATAAAGGTATCGGGTAAAGGGGTACGCGCTGACGGCATGCATGACGCTACTAGAAAACAATGGCTCCCTCTTGCGTCGTACAGTTATGGTCATGTGGAAAGGAAGCTTCCAGCACGGACAAGTCATAGTGACTGGAGAGAGCGCGGTCATCGTCGCCCTAGGCGACGAACAAGTGAGTGTGAACTACGCGTCTGTTTTGCCGGTCGCGCCTGTAGTTGCTCGCCTTCTCGGGTCAGTTGCCTTTGACGCCAAGGATTGGGTGACGCCGAACTCATAGCAGTCCACCGCAAGGTTCTGGACCGAATTCTTGGGGTCGATCAAGGGCACGGCACACCAGAAATACCGCGTGTACTCGACGGCGTGGTCGAAGCAGCCAGTCAGCTGGAATCTGGTGCGCTGATGCGTTGGACTGACCCGCAGATAGGCACGCCATGCCAGTTCGAATTACAGCACGCGGTTGACTATACCTACTTCGTGGACGGGAATGCTTCTAGTGCCGGCACACATCGCGGCTTCCTTCTGCCAATAGTCTCGCAGTGCAACCCCACCAGCCAACATGATTTGGAGATTCCCGCGTGCAAAGACTTCCAATCCAACAGCGAGCTTGTTTGATTCCCTCGTGGACGGCGATGATGACGAAGACGAGGATAAGAGTACTGGTGGTGCGACTACGCCTGCTTCTTCCTTCTTGTCGTACTCGCGAAAACGTAATCGGTACACGCACGACGTGACAGCGAATCCAACTGAGGCAAAACGCACCAGGCCGACACTAGCTCATACTACAACCGATCGAGAACAAGACGAGCGAATCATCGCTAAGCTCATGAACGACCCCGTGCTACTGGAACGTTTTGTCACCTTGAGGTATACTAGCAAACCGGCCAATTCATTGGATCCTTCCACGGCGTCGGATGAGCACGCTTCGCTTGATCCTGAACAGCCCTCCAAGCACGTTTTTTTTCCATTTGCATCGCAACGACTCGTGCACAATCAAATCTTGACCGCCACTCACCGAGGTAAGCTGTCCTCTGTGTTTATTGACGGCTTGATAAATTCCCATGCAGTGCAGTTCAAGTCACATCCAAACGTGTTGATTTAGTTGTACGACATCCAGTTTGGGATGCAGGTTTGTCGGTCCTGCATTTTCTACCGATGACGCTGCAAGGGAAAATCGAGTGGCTGGCGAGCGGCGGTTCAAACTTCTGCAATTTGTCGCCTACAGCTCTCTTTCCGACACCTCTACGAGTGTCCACTATTGCTGAAGTTGAAGTGGCGACTCGTGTGCTCTGGCTCTACTTCCGCGAATTCGGTAACGAGTTTCTCAAGGACGTGCTGGACAGGATGGCAACGTGTCTCCAAGCGGTTGATATACCGCAAGTATGTAGATATCCCGCAGCTCGTCTTCTGGGTAAATTCGGTTCTCGAGGACTTCAGGACAGCGATCGAGGCAGCATCGACACTGGCGAGGTGTAATGGGCTAAACTAGCCATTACATGAAGGTGGATCTGCTCCCAGATCTAGTGTACCACACGCCACCTTCAACGTACACTACGGAAGCAAAGGACAAAAGGATTACAGCACAATAAACCCCCGCATGCACGGGTGACGTCATCTGATGATATAACAAAGATTCTCTGTACTGCAGACAGCTCCCATTGTCGGAATGCGAAAAACGCACAAGCTCCCTCAGCCCAGATATTACATATTAGAGGAGCTGAAATGATAAAGGTATAACAAAACAGAGGTTTACAACTCCACTCGATTGGAGGATAGTTCTATAGTTTTAACCAAGCAAAAACTTAGCGTTTTTGGTTTCTGCGGCGTCGACCAAGCGGAAACTATTTATAGGAGTCCTCGAGTGGAATTTCAAGTCTTGAGATTACCTCCGCCTAACAACAGGTGGTCACTTAGGCATGATTGGCTGAGTTCCAACAATGACGACCAGGTGAATATAAGGTGAAGAGGCAGGGTACTGCGGTTGGTCTTCCGCGAGGCGTTCAGGGTGGCGTCACCATTTCTGCTTCTCAGTACATCCTAGAGCGTCGAGATGGCGCAATGCGACCAATACAAAGGAGCTCGCCTTAGACCGCGACTACGCAGCGGGCTCAACAACTTATGGAAACTCATACAAGCAGGCTCAAGCGAGGAGGCAGCACAAAACGAAGCGGCAATGGTGAGGATGATCGGTGCGCTGCTGATCGACAACCAATG